>CACSLK010008833.1:2115297-2126581 GCA_902706635.1 Striga hermonthica
AATAACAAGTGAAATATCCACTAAAGCAAAGCTTAAGTATATAACACCAACAGAAGGCCCAGCCTAAGTCTAGCGTCCAGATGAGTGGGCGAGGCCCAGCCTGGATTTCTGTGGGAGGGGACCCCCAGAGTGTGCACATGAGTACCGGTTTACTGTTAGTCCCATTGTCAGTTCCAGTTTATTTATATATATGCTAATTTCATGATGGATTATTAATTATGCTGAGTGTATCAGTGCCGGTCCCGGCGGAGCACCGTTGATTCATTTGTGCTCACGCCTCCCCACTACCCTCTTTTTCAGGTGACGGAGTCCCGCGTGCAGCGTGAGCCGGATATGTGGTGGTGGTCATCAGTCAAGATATTTGTGTTATGTCATGTTTTGAATTGTTTGAGTTAATTATGCTTTATTTATGTTCGTTTGCTGCATGTTTGTCTCGATGTTTGAATTTATATTTGCTTCCGCACTCTAGAACAATATTTCAGAATTTCATACTTGAGTTTCAGATGTCAGATTTCAGACTAGTATTTCAGATGTCAGATTATGTCAGATTTTTAGAATATGCATGTGTTATCCGGTATTATTCATGGCCTTAATTCTAGAATGAATTTACTTGGTCGCATGCATTTTAGATTAAAGAGATAAAGATTAAAGATAAAAGATTTAAGGTTGAGTAGCATCCCGCAGATTAAAGTTAAAGTATTTTCGAAAAATTAATATAAATTTTCAAAAATTAAATAAGTGTTTTCCATTTATAGCGCGAAAAATTTACTCTGATTTTAGTAAGTTTAGGCGGGGTGTTACAGTTGGTATCAGAGCCACTTAGTGGTTCTGTATACTGAAATTTTAGTGAGATATGACCACACCACGCTCACGCCACGCCGACTCCGAGGTACGTCACCTATACATCTTTCATTAATTGCGAATGCACATTTAATTATAGTCAGATTATTTCAGGGGCGTACGATCTATCCTTCTATTAAGATTGAGAATTCTAGTCAGAACTCTAGTCAGAACTTATAAGATTTTAGAGTAATCGGAACTCTAGCCAAGCTAGGTGTTTTCGGAATCCGATAAATTATTAAAGTATAGTGTAGCTATTTATTAATCGGCTATAATGTTTTAGTCAGAATTTCAGCGAGTCAGTTATTTGTACGCTCTACCATTGATTTTTCTGAGGGCGGAGCGGAATATAACTCTAGAAACAGTCTCGATTATGTTGTGGAAAGGTACCTTTTTCTACGTATCGAGGATAACCATTGCAATATATTCGAGCCATAAGATCGATTTCAAACCTTAGAGTTAAGACGAAGTAAATTCTACATTTCAGTAAATTCTGCAAGAAATGGCAGGACCCAACAAGCATCAGCCGACCCAGGATCAACAAGGAGGAGGAAGTGCCAGCATCTGCGTCCGTCACAAGTAGAAGTAAAAGTCCAGAAGACCGAAGAAGATACGTGTAGTTTAATTATCTCTACTCCGTGAAACCGCAATACTTTTGTTGTGGAAATTTCTGCTTATTTTTTAAACTCCGTTAAAATTCAAGTTGAGACCGAAATTTCAGTGCATTCCATAATGTAAAGATCGCAAAGAGCGAGTTATTGCTATATTCGACACTTGCGAAAGTTAGATTAATAAGCTGATGGATTGCAACACATAGATAAAGCAGTGGAGTTTCCATTGTTTGAACTATGTAAACTTTGAGTTGAGTTCTAACTCTAGTGGTTACCTCACTTGAGTTGGCAAGATGCCTTCCAGCTAATATTATAAGTAATAGATTTTCAGTGTATAAGAATCATAGATCCGGGTAAGTCCTGGAGGCTTGAAATAAAAGCCATAAGTCTGGGAGGAACCATGGAGGCTTGAAGCTGAACCATAGCAGACATGTTTCCATATGAGGTGATCTCTAGTACTCAGAGAAATAGGAGACCCAGTTTCAAGGAAGCTAGAGCGAGGAATCGCACGTTGAGCCATGTTTTGATATCAAGATGACTTACTTATTCGTCTTGAAAGGGAGCCATCACCCAGGGAAGTTCCAATACTGTGAGAATACTCAGACGACAGTTCAAAGAGAATTTAATGAAAGTCGAGTGGAAGTTGAGATAGCATGTTTAAGAAGATGAAGACTTATAAATTTTGCATACCTGTGCCGAATGCCACAACTCTCGAGTTGGAATTTGTGGGCAGATGGACGATATGCCGATAGGAAAATTCTAGAAGTCGTGAAGAGAGAGAGAGAGACAAAGAGAGCACTTCACTGACAACGCTTGAAGAGTTACCATTGTTTGAAATCACGCGTACGTATTTTTAAAATGTTACCGAGAAGACCACCTGACCGACAAATGAAATTTTATTGACCTGATGATGGAGAAGGACCCATGTCAAGAGCGCCAAACCGAGAGACTCCAAGAAGCTGCAATAGCTGAAGACCCAGACGCCAAGAAGCTACAAGAGTTGAAGACGCAGACGCCAAGAAACTGCAAGAACTGAAGACCCAAATCCAAATTGTGAATTGTTGGGCCAAGAGCGTCACCCTAGGGTGCGCCCGATAGTTCGTGAAGAAAGGAGATGTGCACCAATTACCAAAAGTTATGTAGACTCAAGGAGGAGAGTAAGTACTCACCTTTGAGAGTCGAAAAATTGTCGAACCATTCGGGAAGACAACAAGCTCCGAGATTGAACTTAAAGCTCGGACATCCTTTATGAGAAGTTGAGGAGCCCGAAGCCTCAAGATCAGAAAGCACGATAAAGTTGAGATGACGAAGTCATCTCTAAGTACTAGTGGCATACAACATCACTAGCTTTAGATTAGTCGTCGAGGGAAGAAAGAACAGAAAAACCTGAACATTGAAACTTAAGTACCCTTGGGTAAATTTTACCCATATAAGTAGTGAGACCCTCGATTTGTATCAGGCAGAAGTTAGATTCGAGTCGTAGAGCGTCGAGTTAACTCAGCGCCGCAGTACCGTGAAGCCACTAGCATAAGACGTGGATATGATTGTGTTTATGACTGCATGCGACACTGACGCCGCAGGTACATCGCACGCAGGTATAGCATGCAGGTGTTCCGCGCCCGTGGGCCCCGGGTAGTGGGTAAGCAGCATGCAATGTACCGTGTGCAATGTACCGTATTGTCAGGAGCCGGGTCACAGCGAGTCGAACCGCAATTGCTAGTTGTCCTCATCAATATTACAGATCGATGGACAATCAGAACGCCCAGATGCTTGCGTTTTGAATGACAAATCCGTTCGAAAGAGCGATTTGCTACTAAGATAGTTAATAAATGTCGATTGACATGACATCGTACGATTTAGTGTGAACACAACTGTGGATCGCTGACGTACAAGGGAGAAATAGCACGAGAGATTCTCGGTCAATAGTAGACTGACAGACAATAGAGAAAAGATCAGCGATCTACGCTAAGACTTAAGGCAACCCTGAATCGACAAAAGTCGCGTATAGGCCAGCCACAGAAAGACTTTCAAACCAATGTGAACGGCAAGATGACCCTGAGGGTCACAGCCGCAAATGAGCAACAACTTAGTTATCCCAGTCATTTTTAGTGTATAGCCGAGACGGCGAGCTAAGCCTAACAATTGAGGTTTTGCCACTGAAATTCTCGGGGAATGTTGAGCGACTTTTTCCCCACGTCTCGAATTCGAGAAAATGTGCTCGAACTCGAACACGTGGAAGCCTTAGATGAGCCTCACATTGATCCGAGTTGACTTGTGAGATAGCGCCTACGACCACTTTTGGCGGAAGGTACGCTAGTCAGAGAGTCGAAAAGTAGGTCTCTCTGAGTCCAGGAGTGTCGCCGTAGCTAGGGCGATGCTGCTAAGAGTATAGATGAGCTTCTTTTGAAGTTCCCCAGTATAGTTTCTAATGTTTTGTCTTGGATTTTATCTAAGGCACATAGTGAGATTTTAGCGAGTTGCCATGACGAACGAGTACCAGCAAGACCGGCCAATGTCGGTACCGCCCTATTACACTATCCAGATAGAGACCCTAGTTTCTTGAACTTGGGTTAACGGTTTATAACATCCATAAGGCCGGGAAAATTATGGGGGCTTGAAATAAGAGTCACTAGTCTGAATTTACTTGGGGCTTGAAACTGGAGTTGCCATGGCATCGCCGAGATCACTAGTAGGAGAAAGACATAATTCAGAGTTAGAAATCCTAGACTTGAGTTTAATTTGTCTCTGGCCTTGAAGTTTAGAGTTTGACATATACCTTAGTTTAGCATTTTTGAGTTCATGGAAAAAGTGCTTAGTTTGCTAGCAAGTGAAGGCTGCGCACAAGTTTCCACCCAGTTTTAGTGCAACCATTAGAGGTTCCATTATAAAAGTGGGAGCATGTTGCCATGGATTTCGTTGCAGGACTACCCAAATCGAGGGAGCAGCTCGATGCGGTTTGGGTAGTTGTGGATATATTGGCGAAGTCGGCCCGCACTTGCCCGTGAGGATGACGATGACCATGGAACAGTTTGCCAGAACTTTTATCCGTGGGATTACTCGACTCCACGGAGTAGCCGAGATTATAGTGTAAGACCGAGATCCCTATTTCATAGGCTCATTTGAGATCCTCGATCGAGTGGGCGAGATAGTATACCGTTTGGCGTTGCCACCAGAGTTTTCGGTGGTGCGCAACGTCTTTCACGTGTCGATGTTGAGAAATTACGTGCATGATCTAGGGCACGTGTTGAATTTCAGAAAGCTCGAGGTCGGGCAGAACCTGACTTACGAGGAGCAGCCGATAGCGATTTTGGACCGAAAGGTCCAACGGCTGAGGAATAGAGATGTATCTCTAGCATGAGTTCGCTAGAGCCGCCACAACGAGGCCGAGGACACTTGGGAGCGAGAGAATGAAATCCGAGCTCGTTACCTAGAGTTTCAGTTCTGACTAGCAATATTTACTTTTCGATTGGTAGCTTCTAGTTGAGTCGGACTTATGTTAAATTTTAGCATTTCCGAGGACGAAAATATTTTAAGGAGGATAGATTGTAACGCCCAGATTTTTATTTACTATTTATGGAGCTCGACTATGTTTCCATAAATATTAAGTTCTAAATTCGATGCATTTATTATAATTATTTGCATTAAATTAAATAATTAGTATTAAAGTCTAAGCCATAAGTAGCGTTCGATTATTTAATCGAGTCTAATGGATTTTGAGCGAATGCAATTTATTAGTCGCCCATTTTTAATTTGAGTAGTCGAATTAATTTCCAAGCCCAAGAGATATTTAACTTCGAGCCTAATATTTAATTTCGTCCCAAGTCGAAATTATTAGTACAAGCCGTCATATTTTATTTATAGACCGAATATTTAATTTCTTAGTCACTATGCTGATTAATCGAGCCCGAGTGTTAAGATATTTACTAGCCCGATTATGTAGTGAATTTAGGCCCGACTCTTAAGCCCAATTCTTGGCCCAACAAGAATAAAAACCCTAAGCTCCCATCTCCTCTATAAATAGGTTGTCTCCCAACAACCAACATCAAACCTCTAGCCACTTTTCTTCCACTATTCATCATCTTCCTTACTACACCATCTTCAATTCAAGATCTCATCACCATCTCTCATTAAAAGCAAGAATATCAAGAACAAAAGTCCAGTTTTTAAAGCTCCTCCATCATCTTCTTCAAGAACCATAACTTAAGCTTCATTTTCCAGCGAACTCACATCTTTTCCGGCCAAAGCCGCCGGCGGCGTCGAGCCCACCAGCTGCACAACCTCAGCCCGAGCTCACCATCCTTGTGCTCAGCCCATTTTCGCAGCTCCTCAGTCCAAGCTCGCAGCCCCTCCTCAGTCCAAGCTCGAGCTCCCTTTCACGACCTCCGGCGACTACAGCTCCTTCCCGCCGGCAAGCACCTCTCTCCTTCACGGCCAACCTCCGTTTCCAGCTCCAAGCTCGCGACCACAAGCTCCTCCTCACGACGTCCTCTTCACAGCTCCGGTCAAGCTTCAGTTTGCAGCTCCATTTCCGGCGAGCCACAGCCCCGTCGAGCTCGCACGGTCGCACCATTTTCGGCGACAGCAACTCACGCGAACCAGCTCCACAGCACCCTCTCTCCTTCACGTGCGTGACCGTCCAGCCACAGCCCTAGCCCGGATCTGCTTTCCCTTGCACCAAGCAGCTTGGACTCGCACCCCTTGCGCCAAATCCGAGCCCAACTGCACCGGTGACCCTCCACGCGCGCGAGAACCGGTCGTTCAGCAACCTTGAAGCTCCAAGATCTGGCCAAGCCTTTAGATACGACCCGTTTTGGTTTTTTTTGACCCGGTTCTAGCCCGATCTACTCCTGTTTTATCTCGATCTGCTCGTTTTCGAGCATTTAAAGGTATAATTGATAAAACTCATTTTATTTGGCTTAGACATAATGTTATTAACGAGATAAGAGAGAAGAAATTGTGATTGGAGCAATTTTGATTAAAAACGGGACATACGAGCTTAAAGCTATTTTCGGGATCTCGTTAAATAATTGCGATAAATATTGAAATAAATACCATTAAATTTGTTGTGATGTCTTGAGGCGTAGGTTCAAATTTGATAATTTTCAGGCGTTGTTTGGTAGGCAAACGAGCCGGTCAAAGGTGTTGACCAGTCGTAGCGAATTTTAGTTGACTAGTCTAGGGGTTGACTTTAGACTTGATTTGTTGACCGTGGACCATATATATATTGAGGATGTTATGTTTCGATTTTCGTGAATTTTGGATGTCGTATGACTTAGTTATGAAAATCGAGACTTTAGACGTTAATGCGGTAAAAATAAAATATTAGTTTGATTGAGATTTTAGCTGCAGTTGTGGATTATAGATTTATTATGAATCACATAGAATATGTATATTAAATATCGGCCTTTATTGAGTTAGGATTTTCGTGAATCGAAACTCTAGTTTTATCCGGTTCCAATAACCGGGTATTTTTCGGGATCCAAATATAATTGACCGAACCCTAGTACCATCTGAATAATTTTTAAACGTCGTATCGTTAATTCGTAATGCGTATCACCGTCCAACACACATGCTCGACTCTCGTCCGACCGTTGGAGCCGAACCGCCGAGGCGTGCCCGTGCACTGAGTCCAACTCAAACCACCGAGTGCGTGCCCGTGCACCGAGTCCATCCGACCTACCGTCTACACGCCATATTCGTTAGCCGTAGTCCAAGCACGCCCCTGCGTCAGTGACCGTGGCCCCGTTTTAAACCCGTGCATCGGCTAAGCCGTGTCAGTCGAGTTCGTGTCGGCCCGAGTTGCCACGCCGAACTCAGACCACGGTCAAACCGAGCTGCACATAGTCAAGCGAATGATCGACCGGCTCCGAGTGAGCCGTCGGTCCAGTTCAGTCGAACCGGTCCGTCAGTCCGAACGGTTCGAGATAAATTCCAGATATTTTTCAGATAAATTTCAGAACCAACCAGATTAAGATTTCAGATATAGTTAAGATTTCAGATATAGTTAAGATTTCAGATATAGTCAAGATTTCAGATATAGTTAAGATTTCAGATATAGTCAAGATTTCAGATGTAGTTAAGATTTCAGATATATTTAAGATTCCAGATATATTTAAGATCCAGATATAGTTTAGATTTCAGTCAGATTAAATTAAGTCAGATCTTAGTTCCTGACTTAGAAATATTTCAGAGAACTCTAGAATGCCTCAAAGCCGATAATATTTTCAAAATAAGCTCGTAAATCCCTACATAATTTTTAAAGCCGAGAGAGCGAACCTAGGTATATAAGATATTAAAGATTTGGGTTTTATTCTGAGCCCAGTACTGAGAATACTTCACTCAATATATTTTGTAGCTTGAAGAGAGTCGAGCCTCCGTCAGCTACCCATTTTGGATATTTCAGCCTTTGCATTCGCCAGTTTCCAGGTGGGGACCATGTACTGTGTATTTCATCGCTTTTAATAATTTACCATGTCTGAGGTCTATATGTGATTAAATTGAAGGACCGAGACGGATGAGTGATCCCGTCTTGGTCAAGATGTTAGATGTCAGTTATGACTTAGATGAGTGGGCGAGGCCCAACCTAAGTCTAGCGTCCAGATGAGTGGGCGAGGCCCAGCCTGGATTTCTGTGGGAGGAGACCCCCAGAGTGTGCACATGAGTACCAGTTTACCGTTAGTCCAATTGTCAGTTCCAGTTTATTTATATGTATGCTAATTTCATGATGGACTATTAATTGCGCTGAGTATATTAGTGCCGGTCCTGGCGGAGCACCGTTGATTCCTTTGTGCTCACGCCTCCCCACTACCCTCTTTTTCAGGTGACGGAGTCCCGCGTGCAGCGTGAGCCGGATATGTGGTGGTGGTCATCAATCAAGATATTTGTGTTATGTCATGTTTTGAATTGTTTGAATTAATTATGCTTTATTTATGTTCGTTTGCTGCATGTTTGTCTCGATGTTTGAATTTATATTTGCTTCCGCACTCTAGAACAATATTTCAGAATTTCAGACTTGAGTTTCAAATGTCAGATTTCAGACTAGTATTTCAGATGTCAAATTATGTCAGATTTTAAGAATATGCATGTGTTATCCGGTATTATTCATGGCCTTAATTCTAGAATGAATTTACTTGGTTGCATGCATTTTAGATTAAAGAGATAAAGATTAAAGATAAAAGATTAAGGTTGAGTAGCATCCCGCAAATTAAAGGTAAAGTATTTTCGAAAAATTAATATAAGTTTTCAAAAATTAAATCAGTGTTTTCCATTTATAGCGCGAAAAATTTACTCTGGTTTTAGTAAGTTTAGGCGGGGTGTTACAGATAGTATGCAAGTGGGTATTTGCAAAGAAAGATAGATTTTTTCAGAAGAATGACGTGCGCTACAAGGCAAGTTGGTGGCTAAAGGCTACGCTCAGAAGGAAGGATTTGACTATAATGAAGTGTTTTCTCCAGTTGTTATACACTCTTCCATTAGAATTTTGTTGGTCTTAGCAGCACAGTTGGATTTAGAGCTAGCTCAACTTGACGTGAAGACGGCATTCTTACACGGAGATTTAGATGAGGAAATCTACATGACTCAGCCAGAAGGATTCAAAATTCTTGGAAAAGAGAATTGGGTCTGTAAGTTGAACAAATCGTTGTACGGACTGAAGCAATCTCCAAGGCAATGGTACAAATGGTTTGATAAGTTTATGATTGGGCAGAAGTACACGCGAAGTAGACATGATCATTGTGTGTATTTACGCAAGCTGCAAGATGGATCTTTCATTTACTTACTCTTGTATGTGGATGACATGTTGGTTGCATCAAAGAGCCAAGTGGAGATTGATCAATTGAAGGATCAGTTGAATCAAGAGTTTGAGATGAAAGACTTGGGGGAAGCTAAGAAGATACTCAGGATGGAGATAAGCAGGGACAGAGTGAGAGGCAAGCTTTTTTTACTCAAAAGCAATATCTGAATAAAGTACTGCAGCATTTCGACATAAAAGATGAGTCAAAACTTGTAAGTACACCACTTTCCTCTCACTACGGTACATTCATAGTACTGTAGACGTTGGATTAGTTTATGAGAAGAATGAAGTTGGTTAATGTGTAGTTGGATATTGTGATTCTGACTATGCGGGCGATTTGGATAAGCGAAGATCAACGACTGGATATTTGTTCACTTTTGCGAAAGCTCAAGTCAGTTGGAAGTCTACCGTACAATCAACAGTTGCTTTGTCTACAACAGAGGCAGAGTATATGGCAGTTACTGAAGCTGTGAAAGAGGCTATTTGGCTTCAAAGCTTGCTTGAAGATTTGGGAGTTGGTCAAAAGCACGTCTTAGCGCATTGTGACAGTTAGAGCGTTATTCCTTAGTGAAAAACCAAGTATTTCATGTAAGAACGAAGTATATTGATGTTCGCTATCACTTTGTGCGGGATATTCTAGAAGATGGAACCGTTGTGTTGAAGAAGATCAAGACAACTGAGAATCCTGCAGATATGATGACCAAGGTAGTGACAACAGTCAAGTTTGAACACTGTTTAGACTTGACCAACATTCTACATATTTGAGTTGGTGTCGTGAGGCGCATTTGGAGGCACCGCTAACAGTTGAGTTGAGAGTGGGAGCAAAACTAGTCAAGGTGGAGAATTGTTAGATTTTGATTAATTGTTGTCCCACATCGGATATTGATGGGTCTCCTCCTAGATCCGGAGTGAACCGGTGAGAATGAGCTCCGGTCTGCTCGAATCGCCTCCAAGTCGCTCGTAGACCACAGCGAACACCTGCAAGAACTCAACACCAGAAATGCTTTCCGGTGAAGAGCCTCCGACGCTCAAGTCAGTAAGTGAAGAGAGAGAGAGAGCCCTGCTCAGGGGGAGCAGCAGCTGAGTACTGAATGAGAATAATAGATAGGGTTTAGGTTTACCTCAGCCCCTTTATATAGGGGTAAAAACACTTACTTTGAAGTCCCAAAATGCCCCGGCCGACTTACGTGAAGTACCCAAAATGCCCTGGTCGGTCCACATTCTGCTTACTCCTGAGTCAGCATCTAGATTCCTTCTTATCCTGTTATAAGCTTGTGCCTAGGAGCCTTCCATGTGTCGCATCTGCTCATCGAGTTGCTGTAGATCCTTACAAGTCGATTTGTAGTCTTGTCGAGTCGATTTGTAGTTACACAACTATGTGAGGTTTATGAGAACGCTTGCTCGTCATGATGAGTGCGGTCGACTTTATGAGGTCGACTAAGTACCATGATCGGTTGGACGATTTCTGGGTATCTGATGGGCCGAGTCGACATCACCTGTCTCGTCCTAGTGGGATCGTCTACAGTCTTTAGTCGAGCAACCTCTAACCGAATCGGACCGCGACAATAGGGTTATATCATCTAGTCCCCCCCAACAATTACTCTAAGCAACTTTAGGGCTTAAGAGTAAATATGGTAATTGTGACTTCCTTCTCCTTTGTTGATAAGTCGTCTCGTCTCTATCCTCAAGTCATCTCGTCTGCGCCTCACGAAATCCGCTTGGGTCACGTGGGATTCAACTTCACCATTTAAGCCCCCTTTTTGAGCATATCCCCTCATTATTATTTCGAATTTCGAATTTCGAATTTTGGGAATTGGGGCCTGATACGCCGCCCCACCTTTCCTTTTGCCGCTTCGAATTCCGTGCCACGTATGAGCCGTTGATTTTGCTTTAATCCAACAGCCAGGGTTCCACAACCTCTTCTATAAATACTTCCTTCTTCCTCTCCTTTATACTTTTCGCACTCAAGAATTCTCAAGCTTTCTTTTTCTTCTGGCAATAAAGCATCCCGCGATTCCGGCGTGCATCTCCTTCCGGCTAC
>CACSLK010008833.1:2128124-2139342 GCA_902706635.1 Striga hermonthica
GCCAACCGCCGCCGCACGCGCCGCCGCAAGGAAGCAGTCGCTGGAGTTTGTCGTCGTGCGTGAGAGCGCGTGAGAAGGCTGATTTCCAATCGGTCAACGCCGTTGACTTCGCCGTGACGTTAGCTTTCTGGATTGGTCAAGTTTGTTCGATTCCGAGAAGATTTGATTTGCGGTCAACTGTTCGGGCCAGCCAGATCTACATAAATTATAAGCAGTAAATTTTCTTCATCAAACCTTTAGATCCGCTGCGCATAGGTTTATGTTGAATGTTTGTCCGTGATTTGTGCATATCGAGATCCTCATGGGTTCCAATATGTAGTTGCTAGGTAAGTTGTCTGAAGTTGCTAGGTTAGTTGTATGATGTTGCTAGGTTATTTGTCTGCATTTGCTAGGTTATATGTCTGATGTTGCTAGGTTAGTTATCTGATGTTGTTGGGTTAGTTGTCTGTTGTTGCTAGGTTAGTTATGTCTAGTTGCTAGGATAGTTATGTCCAGTTGCTAGGTTAGTTGTCTGTTTTTGCTAGGTTAGGTTTATCTTGTTGCTAGGTTAGTTCTATCTTGTTGTTAAGTTAGTTGTCTGTTGTTGCTAGGTTAGTTGTCTGTTGTTGCTAGATTAGTTGTCTGTTGTTGCTAGGTTAGTTGTCTGTTGTTGCTAGGTTAGTTCAATGTAGTTGCTAGATTAGTTCAATTTAGTTGCAAGGTTTGTTGTCTGTAGTTGCTGTTAGTGTTATATACTGAAAGCTTGGTTTATGATGATATTACGCTTTTACAATTTATGAATAAGGAACATGCTAGATTAAGCAAGTTCTACGTTCTGTTTTTTTGCATTAGATAGCGTGGATCGTCATCGGGTGAACCGAAGATTATGCTATCAGTTACTCGCGAAACAAGATAATTGGTTCACAACCCAGATGGACATGAACACCCCATAGTGAATGGTTGTAGTGTCAACTATACAGTTTGTCTTGGCTGATTAGTTGCACTAGTACATTTATGTATTGAACAGGATCTCAGAGAGGAGTAGTTTGTTTTATACTAATCGTCGTAAACGAACTAGGCCTTAGTTAACTACTGCGTACTCTTAACCTGTAAGATATTAAACAGACATATATTTGTAGTACTTATTACTTTGATTCACATGGGTGAGGCTTAGTGAACTGGGCCAATAGACCCTCTGTCTTGGGTAATATTGCTACATGTAGATTGTGCTGTTAGGATATTTACGGTCACCATGTGTGTTAGTTTGATGATGTTCCGGAGTGAGTTCATGAATGATTATTATGCTAAACCCTGCAGGTGGATTAAATTTCGGCATAGTAATAATGTGATGAACGAGCGCTAGCTTCGGTGAAATATTAATAAATTAATTACTTCTTGATTGTTCAGTAATAGAATTAATTAATAGACATTATATCTTAAACATTGGGAGATAAATCGAGTAATTATTATTGGAGTCTCAATTGTAAATTGGGCTAGGAAAATGGAGTGCAATAATACTATGTTGGTGGCTCATTTAATATTATAATTAAAATAAGTGGATTGGTCCACAAGTATTTTAATTAATTAAGGAGCCCTTCTTCTAATCTCTTAAGGGTCCCTACTGTAGCTCTATATATACATCATTAAGCTCATGGGAAGAGAACACAATTCCACATCTTGTGAAATCGGTCGCCCCCCATCATTCTCTCTCTCAGTTTCTATTCGAGTTTTATCTTCTTCTTGTTGTTCCACCGGTACAAGATTAAGAGGTGTTTGAGATATACAGTAGAAAATCTGTAGGTAAACTGAGACGAAATAAATTTTGTCGTACAGAACTAACCAGAGGTCCCATCAAGACATGCAGCATACCCAGACGACCGTCTCGATGAGAGCTTTCTAACGCCGCCGAGATCGCCACCATCTGAGGCCGCATGTGCCCTCATCCGCCGCCGCAAGATCCCAGGACTGCAAGCTTATCTTCATCCATTTGCGCCTGTTTGATCCAGTTTTCGATCATATATTGTTCGTGCAACCCTAGGATGCAATTTGCAGTCAACTATTCACAGGTGTGCTGTGTACAACCATCCAGAAGATCAGACAGATCGCCATAAATTTTAAGCTGTAAATTCTCTATGCAAACCTTTAGATCCACTGCGCATAGGTTTACGTTTTGCTATTGAATTCAAGATTTGTGCATAACGAGTGTTAGTGTAATATACTGAATGCTTGGCTTTGGATGATATTACACTTTTACCCTTTATGAATGAGAAACATGTTAGATTAAACAAGTTCTATGTTTGTTGTTTTGCACTACATAGTGTGGGTCGTCATCGGGTGAACTGAAGATCATGCTATCAGTTACTCGCTAAACAAGAATAAGTGGTTCACAACCCAGATGGACATGAATACCCCATCGTGAACGGTTGTAGTGTCAACTGTACAGTTTGTCTTGACTAATTAGTTGTACTTGTACATTTATGTATTGAACAGGATCCCAGAGAGGAGCAGTTCGTTTTATACTAATCGTCACAAACGAACTAGGCCTCGGTTAATTACTGCGTACTCTTAACCCGTAAAATATTAAACAGACATATATGTGTAGTATTTGTTACTTTGATTCACATGGGTGAGGCTTAGTGAACTGGGCCAATAGAGCCGTTGTTTTCGGTAATATTGCTACACGTAGGATGTGGTGTTAGGATATTTACGGTCACCATGTGCGTTAGTTTGATGATGTCCCCGGAGTGAGTTCATGAAGGATTATTATGCTAAACCCTGCAGGTGGATTAAATTCCAGCATAGTAATAATGTGATAAACGAGCGCTAGCTTCGGTGAAATAATAATAAATTAATTAATTCTTGATTGTCAGTAATTGAATTAATTAATAGACATTATATCTTAAACATGGGAAGATAAATCGAGTAATTATTATTGGAGTCTCAATTGTAAATTGGGCTAGGAAAAGGGAGTGCAATAATATTATGTTGGTGACCCATTTAATATTATTTAATTAATTAAAATAAGTGGCTCGGTCCACAAGTATTTTAATTAATTAAGGAGCTCTGATCCTAATCTCATAAGGATCCCTACTAGCTCTATATATACATCATTAAGCTCATGGGAAGAGAAGAAAATTCCACATCTTGTGAAACACGCGTCGCCGCAAGGTCCCAGGACTGCAACTTGTCTTCATCCGTTTTGCACTCGTTTGATCTAGTTTTCGATCCGATCTTGTTCGTGAAATCCTAGGACGCGATTTGCAGTCAACAAATTCATTGGTGTGCTGTGTACGACCATCCAGAAGATCAGCCTGATCGCCATAAATTTTAAGCCGTAAGTTCTCTACGCAAACCTTTAGATCCGCTGCGCATAGGTTTACGTTTTGCTATTGAATTTGTGATTTGTTCATAACGAGATCTT
This sequence comes from Striga hermonthica, assembly GCA_902706635.1. NCBI lineage: Eukaryota > Viridiplantae > Streptophyta > Magnoliopsida > Lamiales > Orobanchaceae > Striga > Striga hermonthica. Next base: position 2,131,525 of record CACSLK010008833.1, read on the forward strand.
CATTGATCCCAACAAGTGGTATCAGAGCTTGGTTTAATTTGTTGTATACAAGTTCGAATTTTTACGGCTTTATTTGTCAAGATGTGTTCAAACGCAGCCATATATTGGATTATATTTGCATAACTCGGTTTTGCAGGAATTAGTTTAATCCACTATTATGGCCAATTATGTGTTTGATGAATGTTGATGAATGTGATGTATGGTTTAAATTTATTTTTAAAGCCTCAGACATGTCGAGGAATTTGATGGATGAATGTTTATAATAATTATTCATCCGGGGGTTGACCGAATGAATTTAATTATTTGTTTAGAAAACATGTACATTCATTCGTCGGATCTAGGATCGGATTATGTAATTTTGTATATTATATTTTTCGTGTTGTGATTGTGGATTAATTGTCGGGAGATCACAAGAGATCAACGAGCCTCGAAAGACCAACCGGGACGAAGCCCGGAGGCGCGCACGGACACGCGCGGGAAAAAAATATATTTCGCCCGACCACCAGCGGCGGTGGCCGGCAGCGACGGCGGGCTGACGGCGGTGGAGAGGTTTACTTGGTGTCCAAGCAGTACAAGATCTACAAGGATTCTACTGCAGTGGGAGTTCCAGTTGAACAGGGAAAGAATATAAAAGGTTTCCTTGTTTATGGGAACTCAATATTTAATGGCCATAATAATGGATTTATTTATTTATTTATTTAAATTCATTGTGCCATTATTTATTTATTTATTTATTTATGTATGTTAATTAATTATTGTACTTGCATGGGATTAATTTAAAATTATATATTTAATTAAGCATGTTAATTAATTATTGCATTTACATAAAATTAATTTAGAATTGCATAAATATTTAAATAAGTAAAAACCCTCATTTAAATTATACTAAGTTTGAGAAGGGATTTTAAATTAAAGTTAATTGTAAAACTCCTAAGTCCTCCATTTCTAAGGTTGTCGGTAAATCAATTAATTGCGGTTATGGGCTCCTCCTCGGGTGACGTCGCTAAAATTAATTGTAGAAAATTACCAGGACAAATTTCTAATTAGACGATTAGAGCGAGTCTTATGAGAGAGTACGGGCTTCCCCTCGGATGACGTATAATCGAATTCGTATGAACTCAGGATCAAGAAATGGGATTCACTTAGAATGCGATTTATTTATAACTCCCCTCAAGGTCCCTGAATTTCTTGCATGGCCAAATGGAGACCGACTATTAATTTCATTCGTCATGAATTTAGTTTTGACTTATGACAATTAACGGGCCTTTGGAAGCCCTTCTCTTGCGAATGTTGAGTTGTATAGAGTTGCCCTCGCATCATGCATTAACTCTCGGTGTTTTGAGATATCGGTGAATTTAAGTTAATATTATTTTGAGTATATCAATATTAGCAGTTAAATTCAAATGTGTTTAATCTGTAAAATTATTTTCGTTTTTCTCAGATATTCATCGTCGTTCAATCTGTTATCTGTCATTCTAAAAAAAATCAACTTACTGGACCAAATTACATTGATTGGAAGATGAACTTAGACATTGTGTTGACTGCTGAGGGTTATAAGTTTGCGATTACTGAGGCTTGCCCGGCAGAGCCCGCGGCTGATGCTCCTGAGCAGGAGAAAGGAGAGTATGTCCGGTGGAAAAAGGCTGATAAGATCGCGAAGTGTTACATTCTGGCATCTATGTCAAATGTTCTTCAACATCAGCGTCAGTCTATGAACACTGCGGCAGATATACTTCTCAATCTCAGGAATCTGTTCGGACACCAGTCTAGGGTTGCTAGGCAAGAGGCTATGAGTGCTCTGATGACTACTCGCATGGCAGAGGGCACACCCGTAAGGGAGCATGCTCTCAAGGTTATGGTGCTACTCAATGAGCTTGAGGTTATGGGAGGTTTTATTGACGGGGAAACCCAGGTTGATATCATGCTCCAATCTCTGCCGAAGAGCTTTGATCAGTTCCGGTTGAACTACAACATGCACAAGATGCATATGGCTCTTCCAAAACTGTTAGTAGAGCTTCAGTCAGCGGAGCCTTATTCACTCAGGCGCCGAGCAGGCTGGACCTTCCAGGCCTCACAAGGGCAGGAAGAGAAAGAAGTCCGCAGGAAAGGCAAAGGTGCAGGATGCCCTGGTGGTACAGCGACCGTCCCCTCAGTCTGTGGCAAAGAAGCCGAAAGGTAGATGCCACAAGTGCAATAAGTCAGGACACTGGAAGGTCGACTGCCCTCTCCTCAAGAAAGGTAACTCTCTCGTTAATGTCGTAGAAACATGTTTAGCGATTGTATCTACCAGAACCTGGTGTGTAGATACTGAAGCCACTAATCATGCTTGCAATTCGTTGCAGGAGTTCCAGAAAACCAGGCAGCCTAGGGAGGGAGAGATCACCGTCTACATGGGCAATGCTACGAAAGTGGTAGCTGTTGCAGTGGGAGACGTTACTTTATCTTTTGATAGTAGTATTTTGGTTTTGAGACATTGCCTTTATGTTCCTAGTTTTAGAAAGAATCTTGTTTCAGTTTCTAAACTTGTTTCAGATGGATTTTCGTTTATGTTTGATGACATGGTTGTTATTCGTTATGGAAAGCGTTTCATTTGTTCTGGTTCATTAGTTGGTAATTTATATGTTCTCAAACCAAAATCTCTCACACTGCAACAAACTGAATTGAATAATGTCACGACTAAATCTAATAAGAGGAAGGAATCTTCGAGTATGAATCAAGCATATCTTTGGCACCTTAGATTGAGCACATCAACCTAAGGAGGATTCAAAAGTTAGTGGCCAGTGGACTTCGCGGTCTATTGGAAGAGCACTATCCAACTTGTGAATCATGCCTAGAAGGTAAGATGGCCAAAAGGCCATTTACGGCAAAGGGTTATAGGAGCCAATAAGTGTCAGGATTGATTTATTCTGATTTATGTGGTCCTATGTCGATCCAGGCTAGAGGAGGTTTCGAGTACTTTGTCTCTTTTATAGATGATTACTCGAGATTTGGGTACAATTATCTGTTGCACCGCAAGTCCAAATGCTTTGAAAAATTCAAGGAGTATCGGACAGTTGTGGAGAAGCTACATGGTAAAAGTATCAAGTCTCTTCGATCTGATCGAGGTGGCGAATACCTCTTTGGAGAGTTCAGGACATAATTATCAGAAGTTGGGATTGAATCCCAAATGACTGCACCCGGCACGCCCCAGCAGAACGGGGTTGCAGAACGAAGAAATAGGACTCTTATGGAAATGGTTAGGTCAATGATGAGTTATTCAAAGTTACCAGATTCGTTCTGGGGATTCGCTTTAGAAACAGCTGTGTCTATTCTGAACATTGTTCCTTCAAAGTCGGTAGAAACTACTCCTTATGATATGTGGAAAGGGCGCAAGCCCAGTTTCTCACAGTTTCAAGTATGGGGTAGTCCTGCACATGTGTTAGTGCAGGAAGCTGGCAAGTTGGAGAAACGTTCGGAAGCACGAGTATTTGTAGGCTATCCTAAGGGAACGAAAGGTGAATTATTTTATAGTCCTGAGGATCAGAAGATGATTGTTAGCACGAACGCTAGATTCTTGGAAGAAGACTATATTATGAATCACAAGCCCGCGAGTAGACTAGTGTTAGAGGAGTTGAGGAGTGAAGTCGACAGTTCCCCACCGAGTGGGCAAGTAGATACATCACATAATACTGTAACACGACACACTGAGAGTGTACCAGTGCAGAAAGTACCTCGTCGTAGTGGGAGGGTTTCTCAATTACCTGACCTATAGATAGGTCTTGGAGAGTCTAAGGGCTCAGTTCCAGGAAACCTAGAATTGGACCCAAGAACCTACAACGAGGCACTCCAAGATAAAGATGCAGAATCATGGAATATTGCAATGAATGCTGAAATGGGTTCAATGGACTTTAATCAGGTCTGGGATCTTGTAGAACCACCCAATGGGGTACGACCCATTGGATGTAAGTGGATCTACAAGAGAAAGAGAGGATCGGATGGAGAGGTGCAAACCTTCAAAGCTAGGATTGTTGTGAAAGGTTATACCCAGATTGAGGGTATAGACTATGATGAGACCTTTTCGCCAGTAGCTATGCTTAAATCCATTCGGATTCTCTTGGTTGTACTCGCTCATATGGATTATTTGGTATGGCAGATGGATGTCAGGACGACTTTCCTTAACGGAAACCTTCAGGAGGACATCTATATGCAGCAACCAGAGGAATTCATTGCAAAAGGACGTGAGCATCTAGTGTGTAAGCTTAATCGGTCCATTTATGGATTTAAGCAAGCTTCGAGATCTTGGAATATTCGGTTCGATGAGGTGATCCAGTCGTACGGGTTCACTCAATGTCTAAATGAGCACTGTGTGTACAAGAAGATCAGTGGGAGTGTGGTGCTATTTCTTGTGTTGTACGTGGATGATATACTTCTTATTGAAAACAGTAAGAATGCGTTGTCAGACGTAAAGGTGTGGTGGTCTAAGCAGTTTGATATGAAAGACTTAGGAGAAGCAGGACACATTCTTGGTATTCGGGTCGTACGAGACCGTAAGAAGAGAATGTTGTGCTTATCCCAATCTTCATACATAGATACTGTTTTGGCTAGGTTCAACATGCAGGATTCCAAGAAAGGTACCTTGCCTTTCAGGAAAGGAACCCCTCTCTCTAATGAGATATCTCCTAAGATGCCTCAAGAGATTGAGGACATGAAGACAGTTCTTTATGCATCGACAGTAGGAAGTCTTATGTATGCTATGCTTTGTACCAGGCCAGATATCAGCTATGCCGTTGGCTTAGTAGCCAGATATCAAAGTAATCTGGGTAGGGAACGTTGGTCTGCGGTGAAGCATATACTCAAGTACTTGAGAAAGACTAAGGAGTACATGTTAGTTTACCGTGCAGACAGCTTGTTACCTCTGGGTTACAGTGATTCTGATTTCCAGTCAGATAGGGACGAGAATAAGTCAACCTCTGATTATGTGTTTACCTTGGGAGGTGGAGCCATTTTATGGAGGAGTGCTAAGCAGAAATGCGTGGCAGAATCCACCATGGAAGCCGAGTACATAGCAGCCTCAGAAGCAGCGAAAGAGGCAGTTTGGCTCAGAAACTTCTTAGTGGACTTAGAGGTGATTCCGAGTTTGCCACGTGGTATCACCGTTTACTGTGATAACAGTGGAGCAGTACCAAACTCAAGGGAACCAAGAGCCCACAAAGCAAGTAAACACATAGAGCGCAAGTACCAACTGATCCGAGAGATAGTTGGTAGATGAGACCTTGATGTTGCCAAGATTGCATCTGAGGATAACCTAGCTGAGCCTTTCACGAAGAGTTTGCCAGAGAAGGTCTTCGTCAAACACGTGACATGAATGAGAGTCAAGTGCATGGAGATAGGATCGACATAGGTCTTTTAGAATAACGGATTGATAGGAGTATACATGTAAAAGCGAAAGCTTTAAGTATAAGTGGGAGATTGTTAGTGTTATATACTGAAAGCTTGGCTTTGGATGATATTACACTTTTACCCTTTATGAATGAGAAACATGTTAGATTAAACAAGTTCTGCGTTCTCTTGTTTTGCATTAGATAGTGTGGGTCGTCATCGGGCGAACCGAATATCATGCTATCAGTTACTCGCGAAACAAGAATAAGTGGTTCACAACCCAGATGGACATGAACAACCCATCGTGAACGGTTGTAGTGTCAACTGTGCAGTTTGTCTTGACTGATTAGTTGCACTAGTACATTTATGTATTGAACAGGATCCCAGAGAGTAGCAGTTCGTTTTATACTGATCGTCGTAAACGAACTAGGCCTCGGTTAATTACTGCGTACCCTTACCCGTAAGATATTAAACATACATATATGTGTAGTATTTATTACTTTGATTCACATGGGTGAGACTTAGTGAATTTGGCCAATAGACCCGCTGTCTTGGGTAATATTGCTACATGTAGGATGTGTTGTCAGGATATTTGCGGTCACCATGTGCGTTAGTTTGATGATGTCCCCGGAGTGAGTTCATGAAGGATTATTATGCTAAACCCTGCAGGTGGATTAAATTCCGGCATAGTAAAAATGTGATGAACGAGCGCTAGCTTCGGTGAAATTATAATAAATTAATTAATTCTTGATTGTCAGTAATCGAATTAATTAATGGACATTATATCTTAAACATGGGGAGATAAATCGAGTAATTATTATTGGAGTCTCAATTGTAAATTGGGCTAAGAAAAGGGAGTGCACTAATATTATGTTGGTGGCCCATTTAATATTATTTAATTAATTAAAATAAGTGGCTTGGTCCACAAGTATTTTAAATAATTAAGGAGCCCTAATCCTAATCTCCTAAGAATCTCTACTGTAGCTCTATATATACATCATTAAGCTCATGGGAAGAAAAAAGAGTTCCACATCTTGCGAAACACGCGCCGCCGCAAGGTCCCAGGACTGCAACTTGTCTTCATCCATTTTGCACTCGTTTGATCCGGTTTTTGATCTGGTCTTGTTCGGTCAATCCTAGGACGCGATTTGTAGTCAATAAATTCATTGGTGTGTTGTGTACGACCATCAAGAAGATCAGCCAGATCGCCATAAATTTTAAGCCGTAAGTTCTCTACGCAAACCCTTAGATCCGCTGCGCATAGATTTACATTTTGCTATTGAATTCGTGATTTGTGCATAACGAGATCTTCATTGATCCCAACAAAGAGATCCTCATAGATCCCAACAAGTGGTATCAGAGCACTTAGTTTAATTCGTTTTGTACAAATTCAAATTTTTATGGCTTCATTTGTCAAGATGTGTTCAAATGCAACCATATATTGGATTATATTCGCATAACTCGGTTTTGCAGAAATTAGTTTAATCCACTATTATGGCTGACTATGTGTGTTTGATGAATGTGATGTACGGTTTTAATTTTTTTTAAAGCCTCGGGCATGTCGAGGAATTTGATTGATGAATGTTTGTAATAATTATTTACCGGGGGTTGACCAAATAAATTTAATTATTTGTTTAGAAAAACATGTACATCCATTCGTTGGATCTATGATCAGATTATATAATTTTGTAAATTATATTTTTCGTGTTGTAATCGTGGATTAATTATCGGGAGATTACAAGAAATCAACGAGCCTAAAAAAATCATCTAGACTGGAGCCCGGAGACCGCACGAACTCGCGCAAAAGAAAAAAAATAGCGCCGGCGGTTTTTCACCGGTGATGGCGGCGGCGGCTAGGCGGCGGTGTTTTTACTTGGTGGCTAAGCAGTATGATATCAACCAGGATTCTACTGCAGTGGGAGTTCTAGTTGAACATGGAAAGAATATATAAGGTTTCCTTGTGTATGGGACCTCAATATTTAATGACCATAATAGTGCATTTATTTATTTATTTATTTATTTAAATTCTTATACCATTAATTATTTATTTATTTATGCATGTTAATTGATTATTGTATTTGCATGGTGATATAGGATATTATACTGGACCCGGTTTAATGGATAAAGCGGATACATATTGGAAGATAAACCCACTAAGATATCTAAGCCCAACAATATGGGTCAAGCCCAACTTGAGCCCACAAAGGTACACTCCCCCTATAAAAGGGGGGCCAAGGTACCTCATTCTCATCCTCTCCTCATTCATTTACCACACACTTTTTCTCTCTTGATCTGAGCACTGACTTAAGCATCGGAGGCCCGACGCCGGGGCCACCCCCGGCGTTGGGTTCTGCAGGTACGGAGGCCGGTTCGAGTTGAAGGAGCCCGGGTGAATCTTATTCACTTCATTGGCACCGTCTGTGGGGACCCGTCAAAAAGTCATGCGGAGTTCCGACTGAA
>CACSLK010008833.1:2175387-2186323 GCA_902706635.1 Striga hermonthica
ATGTTATTACCGGTTTCATGTTCAGGATATGTATATACCAGGATCATGATATTGTTATTATATTCACTGTTTACTTTAGTATGAGTTTCCACGGAGCACAGTGTTATAGTGCTCACGATCCACTTTTATCATGTTTTTCAGGTCAGGATGTCGGGCCGGAGGTGTGAGATGACGGATGATTCATGACTTTTATGCTTATGATTGTAAATATTTTGATGATGCTACGTTTCCGCTGATTTTGATGTTTTGACGAACTTAACTTTTGATCAGACTTTCAGATAATTAATGTTTTCAGTAAACCGTAGATATTGCTAAAAATTAAAATAAAAGTTTTTAAGAATAAGTCACGATTTACGGTAGCACTCCGAATCAGTTTTCGTAAATTAAAAGATTTTATTTTTAGAAGACTTTGCGAAATTGCGCGCTCTGATTTCACGATAAGGGTGTTACACCATCCATCTGAACTGGTTGTTGGTGACATCAACAAGGGAGTAACCAGGAATTCTTAGACTTCAGTGAAAGAACTCATGGGTGTTTCTCACTTCGCTTGCTACACCTCCTTGATTGAACCCAAGAATGCCTAAAAGCCCTAAAAAAAGAGTGTTGAATCTTAGCAATGCAAGAGGAACTGGATCAGTTCACTAGAAACGATGTCTGGGAGTTACTACCTGAACCTTCATCTAGAAATGTAATTGGAACCAAGTGGATCTTCATGAACAAAACTGATGAGTTTGGGAATGTGACATGTAATAAAGCGAGACTAGTTGCTCAAGACTATACTCAGACTCAAGGGATTGATTTTGATGAAACCTTTGCCCTTGTTGCTAGACTCGAATCGGTACGTATATTTTTGTCTATTGCGTGTCTAATGAAGTTCATTGTTTATCTGATGGACGTGAAGTCGGCCTTTCTCAATGGTATATTGCATGAAGAGGCATATGTAAAGCAGCCTTAAGGATTTAAAGATCCCAAGAATCCTAATCATGTCTTCCGACTGAAGAAAGCTTTGTATGGGCTAAAGCAAGCACCGCGTGCTTGGTACGAACGCTTTACCGTGTACCTTCTATAAAAGGGATTCAAGAGAGGAGGAATAGATCAAACATTCTTTGCTCTCCAAACGAATGAAGATCTGTTGGTCGTACAGATCTACGTGGACGATATCATATTTGGTTCAATGTCCAAAAGGCTGGTCAACCACTTTGTCAAGCTGATGTCTTCTGAATTCGAGATGAGTCTCGTTGGTGAACTTTCTTACTTCCTAGTCCTTCAGGTAAAACAAGGAAAAGATGGTATTTTCTTACATCAAAGTAAGTATGCAAAAAACCTTGTCAAAAAGTTTGGTCTTGAAAATTCTAAAGCCCCTCAAACTCCCATGGGTACGCATGTAAAAGTATCTAAGGATGATGAAGGTACATCTATTGATCAAACACTTTACAAAAGTATGATTGGTAGTCTCTTGTATCTGACTGCTAGTAGACCTGACATTTGCTTTAGTGTGGGAATGTGTGCCAGGTACCAGGCTGCCCCCAAGTAGTCTCATATGAAGGCAGTCACACATATTATCAAATATGTTGGAGGTACATTTGAATATGGATTATTCTACTCTGCTAACACGAACCTACATATTGCAGGTTATTACGACGCTGACTGGGCTGGAAATCTTGATTATCGAAAAAGCACTTCTAGAGGATGCTTTTATATAGGGTCAAACTTGGTATCTTGGTTCTGTAAGAAACAAAACTGCATCTTCCTGTCTACTGCCGAAGTTGATTACATTGCAGCTGGGAGCTGCTGTTCACAGCTGGTATGGATGAAACAAATCTTGTCTGAGTACGGTATAAACGTTTGTTCAACTCAACTTTTTTGTGACAACACTAGTGCAATAAATATTTCGAAATATCCTATCCAACATTCTTGAACCAAGCATATTGAAATTCGCTATCATTATATTCGTAATTTGGTTGAAGATGGAATTGTTGTGTTGGATCATGTACCTACGGATGATCAGCTTGCTGATATTTTTACAAAAGCTTTTGATTCGAAACGATTTTGGTCACTGAGAAAATCTTTAGGAATGTGTGCTATATAATATATATGCATTTTCGTCAGTTGCATTTATACATATATCTATATGTGTCGCATATAGGACCTTTCTTTGCATTTGTAGGCATCATAGTATGTAGGTTCATCCCTGGATTCTTCTATGAACTATGTATTGTTGAATTTGTTGGTTGATGGTCTGTGAACTCTAACTGGTCAATTTGTGGGAGCTTGTCATAATGATCATTTTCATATACTTGTAAGAGCTGCTCTGAAAATAGGCATTGGGAACTATCACATGAGGTGTTTCCTTGATCACCTGTGAAACGAGTTACGTGCTTAACAATAATCGAGGCGTGATAACTACAGGTAGACATTCTATTGAATGAACTTTCTTCGGAGTTATAAGGTTGGTCACCCTAGTATCTTCTCAGCATGTTTAAAATTAAAACTTTTTGCGGGATGATTCACACCTCAAGTAATGGGCTTGACCTTGTCGTTTAGTCATTGTTAGTAAGTGAATTGGTGTGGAAGTTCATAGAACGGAGTAAGTTCATCATAAGTATTGGGGTTGAATTGCAAACGAAATTTTTTCTTTTTTCTAAGCGAAAGTAATGGATGAACTTATATTAATTTCGCGGGTTATAAAAGTTGGAGTAATAAGGGCTGAGTTGGTGATGAAGAGAATATGTATTCTCCCCATTTTTGATAGTGTCGAGCTCGTGTCAAACTGATTTCGAAAGATTTATAGTCCATATCAATAAATGGATTTTGTCAATATTGCATGATTTGAAAATCTGGGTTATTGCGTGTTGATTACTCTATTTTAGGCATGTGTATCAAGATTTTGTTTGTGATATATTGGTTCGCGATCTTGTGCTCAAGGTTATTTTAGGTGCCTGATTTTGTGCGGTATTTCCATATGAATCTTCATGCGTAATATATGGTAACTTGTCCAAAATTGGTAAGAGATCTTCTCAGAATTGGAGGGAACGATTTTTAATGTCTTGCACTGGTGTTAGTCAAAATTTTGAAATTCAAATATTGTGAGCCGAACCGTCTTGTAACCGACCTCGATAACTGTGATTTAAGTTTCCTATATCATCCATACCACCTTTGCTCTCTCTCTCATATGAATCACTAATCCCTAATTTGCTTATGTTTCTAAAACTCTCTAACATTCTTTCTTCAAGAGAATCACTATCTCTCGACATTGCCTAAATCCAAGCAAGGCACCGTAAAGCCGAAGAAGAATGCTCCTCCTCCATCTCGGTGCTCATCTCTGCAAAGTCAGAGCACAGAAACTCCACCAGACCAAACCCCTTCCATCATGGCAACTGAGAACACTCAACCTCCTATTCAAACCGCACTTAGGGTTTCACCAAGCCCTAAAAAATCCTCAACTACAAGGGTGTCACATCCTGAAGCCAAAGGTCCCAGCGAAAAAAGAGGAACAGGTTCTCTCTCTATTGTCAAGACTCCAAAAAAGCGTAAGAAGGTCCCCACTATTGCTGCACCCAAAAACAAAAAGGCAAAAAAGGTCATTCCTGTGCTTGAACCTACTGCTGGTACTCCTTCTCTCACGAACTCTGGAGGAGAGTCGTCTCTGGTTTCTCATGTTGATTTTGTCGAAAAGAAAGTTTCCAACTATATTGTTGAACCAGAAAAATCCGACGACAAACATGCTGCGGACGAGGAACTCTCTCCTCCTAAAAGGATAAAGTTGTTGATGAGGTCGAGTGGGATGGTCCAGACTGTCCTCTTACTGTTGGTAATGCCTTCTCCCATCAGTTTTATTCTTCTCTGTCTGAAACTCATTTTTCTACTATCTTTTCTCAAATGAAGTTTTGTCCTGAGCGGACGATTGTCAGTGAACATAATGAACAGCTTGGGTTACTTGAAGTCCTAAAGAAAGTGGGCCTTGAAAGTTCAGTCACATCTGTTGGGAAGTATTGTCCCTGACTTGTTGGTGAATTTTATTCAAACATGACTACGTCTGTCGTTGATCAGTCCTCAAATAAGTTTCAAAAAGTGTTTGAGCGTAATAGTGTGGTTGATTTCTCTTCGTCTGTGGTGAACTCTGTACTTGGTTTAGCTGAAGGTTCCTCTCTTGGACCTCTGACTGATGATCTTGATGAAGTTGCTCGCACCTTGACCGGTGGACAACTAACCAAATGGCTTGCTCTGGGAATCTTTGTGAAGAGTCTAACTCCACCTGCTAATGCACTATAGAAGATAGGAGCGTCACATTGGACTCCTACCACTCACAAGCAGTTTGTCACCCCTACGCAAGCTCGTGTTATCTATCGTATTCTGAATTGTATCCCATTTGATGTTGGTTCTGTGATCTTTGATGCTGTTGTGGGCTTTGCGGATATCTCTAAGCGTCATAAGTTGATGATGTACCCATCTACCATATGTGCTATTCTCTTCGAGGCTAGTGTGAAAATGGATCCTCGACTTGGTGATAATTATGCACCTGTTAACAAACATCTTGCCCTTGTCGGTGTTAAAGTTGCTCCTCTTTGTCCTTCTTTTGTTAATGCCTCCGATGTACCTTCACAGATTCGCGGCTTTTTAAATCATCAAGTGGCAGTTTTCACGGGACTTGAAAAGAAATTGGCTGATCAGCGAAGGTACTACAAAAAGGTTCTGGGTGCCTTCAAGTCTCGTACCTCTTTGGTCTCTAAATCGAAAAAGGAGAAGAAAAAGAAGGGTGTTGCTGCGGTTGTTGCAAAGAAGAATGCTCTTGCTAAGGGGGGAGACGAAAACAGTGGGTGCTGAAGAAAAGAAGAAAAAGGTGGTTGTTGTTGCTACTACTCAAAAAGGGAACGAGAAGGTCATTGCTGCCAAGAAAAAGGGAAAGGAAAAGGTGGTGGAAGTTGTGAAGGTTCTGACGAAGAAGAGGATAAAGAAGCTGGGTCTGATGCTGAGGATGAGGAGGAGGAAGCAGGCTCAGAGGAAGAGACTGATGATAGTGCTGAAGAAGGTTTAGGGGAGGAATCTTGATATAGCACAAGAGAACACTTGGAATAGACCAACAGAAATCAACTCGGTTTATGAGCTTGAAGTATGTTGCAGGATTGTGGGTCGGTCAGATGCAATAGTCTGTCAATGAACGGGCTCGGCTCAATCAAAAGTCGGCCAGGTGAATGGGTCAGGTAGGTTGAAGAAGTGGTCTAACACTTAAATGGGCTGGGTAGTTATCATATCAGCGGATAAAGGAGTAAGCGTGGAGAAGAAGTTAAGGACTTGCATATAAATAGGTAAAGCAGGTATGATGAGATGGCTAAGTTTCTTTACCTCACAAAACCCTAATATATAGACTGAACTTTCCTCGATACTCGACTAACTTGAGTGTCGGAGGTTTACCGCCGGGAAGTCTTTGCAGGTTTTGGAGGGCTCAAGCGGTTGGGTTCAAGGGAAGTCGGTCCAGTGTGCAAAAGCACATCAACTGGCGTCGTCTGTGGAACTTTACTATTTTTTTCAACCGATTGAGGATACGAGGATTTCGAACACGATCGCGGATGACCAATCAAGGGGGAATTGAGCGATAGCTTGGATGAGGCATGAGTAACAAAGACGCCCTATGGTGGAGGGCCGCCAAAGGGATGGGTTTCTGGAGAGAGCTCGATGGCTACTCCCCCTGTTACAATATAAGGGGTACCCCCTATTCCCCCGTTAGACCAGGAGAAGGGATCGGCGACCCAGGGAGCAGGCCAGGAGATGGTAATACGAGCATCAGTGCCAGAAGTAGTACTGGAAGGTGGAGGACCGATGATACAGATGACTAGAGAAAAGTTGTACCGCAACGTTGTGGAGGCGGTAGGTCGGGCGTTGGCTGCGCGAGACGCGACGATGGTGGAGAAGCCTGCTGCCATAATAGAAAGGCCGGCTGTGGAGGCGGAGCGGTCCGTTGAGGTTGTGGAACGACCTATTGTGGTTGGGGAGCGGCCAGTTGATAGGGTCGAGCAGCATGTCCCTACGGTGTCTAGGCCTTTATGGGGCGGTAGTCACTGCAGGGATGATCAAGAGGAGAGATCGGTGATATCGCCAATGGTTCCGAGGCCGTCTAGGGATGCGCTGATGGAGTAGATGGCCAATCAGATTAAAGAGATCCAAGCAAGGGTGGAAGGCAGGAGACATCTCAGGATGCAGGGTCATCCCTTCACCGATGATGTTTTGGGTGCCGATTTACCCCACAGCTTTAGAGAGCCGAGTATATACTATGATGGGTCCTCAGATCCGGCAAGGCATTTGCGGAGTTTTGAGAATGTCGCGGTCTTGCATCGATATAGTGATGGTGTCTGTTGCAGAGCCTTTTTGACAACCTTGAAGGGTCCGGCACAGGACTGGTTCCATCAGTTACCTGCAGGATCTGTCCACAGCTTCGACGCATTTAGCTCGCTATTTATCAATCGGTTCTCTAGCGCGAGGAAGCATGAGAAGACGTATATGTCACTAGAGAACATGTAACAGCGTGAGAATGAGTCCCTAAGGGAGTATGTTGCCAGGTTTACCCGCGCGTGTGTGGAGGTACCCACAGCGACCGAAGAAATCAAGGCCGGGGGGCTGACACGGGGGTTGAGGGCCAACCATTGCAGAAATTTACTAGCTAAAAAGCCTGCTCGATCCTATGATGAACTGTTGGAAAGGTGCACCAAGTATATGAATATGGAGGAAACAGAGGCAGATTTCCAGGCGCACTATCGCGCTCGGGGAAAGAAGCAGGATGAAAAACACAAGCCAGGGGACAGAAAGTCAGGAGGAAAAGATTATAGGAGTGAGGATAGAGGGCGTATGGGGTTCAGGTACGAGCACTAAACTCCGCTGTCATCGCCAAGGGGGCAGGTGTTTGAGATGTTTGAGAGGCGTGGAGAGGCTATGATGTTTGGGAAACCCCTACCCTTACCCAAGAATTCGGGGAAGACGCCGGCGAAAGGAGACCCCTTCTGTAGGATTATGGGCACTGGACGAACAATTGCAAGGAACTTAAGGATGAGATTGAGAGACTGATACGGGCTGGACATTTGAAGGAGTTCGTAGTGCAGGACAGGGAGAAGAGAGTGGATACTGAGAGAGGGAAAAATAAAAGGATACAGGAGGAGCAGGGGGAGAGGCCCCCCAAAAAGGGAGTGATCCATATGATAGCTGGAGGACCGATGGATGGGGATTCCAATGGAGCTAGGTGTGCTAACTTAAGAGCAGACTGGGAGAGTGTAGTGGAGGTTCAGATTGCACATGGCGGCGTGCCGGAATTGACGTTTGGTGTGGGGGATTCGCGGGGGAAATTAGTACCCTATAACAATGCTCTGGTAGTGACCGTGGAGATTTCAGGATATGATGTGGAAAGGATCCTGGTAGATACAGGCAATTTTCCAGGCATAATGTTCTACGAGTGTTTCCAGCAGATGGATCTAGGTGTGGAGATCACCCCGGTCAAGACGTCGTTATTTGGCTTTAGCGGGGCAGAAGTGGTGCCACTTGGAGAGGTGCAGTTGATGATGGAACTGGGAGCTGCTCATCTGAGGAAGGTAAAGATGGTACGCTTTGTAGTGGTCAAGGCGGATTCAGCCTACAATATTATTTTGGGGCGGCCTAGCCTAAACTCATTTCAGGCGGCTGTGTCAACGTATTGCATGAAGATGAAATTCCCGGTGGGCGAGCTGGTAGGTGAAGTTATAGGGGACCAGCGGTTGGCTAGGACTTGTTACCAAACTTTGTTGAAGGTAGGTCATAAAAGGAAATGCAGGGAGGAGAAGCCAGTCAACATTGGGGAGGAAGGCCCGAGAAGGTTAAAGGAAGCTAGAGGGGAGATGGTTCCACAAGACGAGTTAATGGAGATCATTCTGGTGCAAGAGGAGAAGGAGAAAGTGACGCGAGTAGGAAATGAGTTGGCAGAACATATCAAGGGGCAGTTGGTGGCACTGATCAGAGAGTATGCCGATATTTTTGCATTTGCGGTGGGAGAATTGGTAGGCTTCGACCCTAAAGTGGCCGAGCACAAGCTATACATTGACATCGGGGTGAGGCCCGTCAAGCAGAAAAGGAGACATTTTGGGACGAAGTTGGATGCTGTTATCGAGAAGGAGGTGGAGAAGTTGTTACAGGCTGGCCACATTAAACCCATCCAATTCCCAGAATGGCTCTCAAATCAAGCCATGGTGAAGAACGCAGAGAATAAGTGGCGTATATGCACGAATTTTAGGGACCTTAACAAGGCATGCCCAAAGGACCATTATTCTTTACCACGCATTGATTAATTGGTGGATTCAACTGCGGGTTGCGAACCGTTGATCATGATGGACGCCTCGCAGGGATACCATCAAATACCATTGGCTGAAGAGAACCAGAAGCGTGTAAGTTTTGTTACCTCTAAGAGGACTTATTGTTATGTTGTCATGCCTTTCGGTCTGCAGAACGCTGGGGCAACGTATCAGCGTTTAGTCGATAAGATGTTCGAGGGGCAGTTGGAGAGAAACATGGAAGTTTACGTGGATGACATGTTGGTTAAGAGCCGGAATGAAAATGATCACGTGAGGGATCTGAAGGAGACCTTCGAGATGTTGAGACGATACATGATGAAGCTAAACCCTACGAAGTACAAGTTTGGGGTAAGGTCAGGCAAGTTCCTCATCTATATATGGTTTCAACGGTCCACGCAGGCACATGAAGCCTTTAATAGGCTCAAGCAGTTCTTGGCTGAGTTTACCCTGCTCACCAAACCAGACCCAACGGATGTGCTAATTTTATATCTTTCGGTGGGAAAGGTGGCCGTAAGTTCGGTCCTGTTGAAGGAAGAAGGGGGTGGACAACAGTCTATTTACTACGTCAGCCGATTGTTGCAAGGGGATGAGATGAAATACGCGGAGGTGGAAAAGGCGGCATTAGCTCTTATTGTTACGACAAGGAATTTGCGGCCTTATTTCTTATCGCATCTGGTCATGGTGCGAACAAACTTCCCTTTGATGGAGACATTGGGCAGACCGTCAGCTTCTGGCAAGATGGTGAAGTGGGCAGTCGAGCTGGGGAGTACAATGTTGGTTTCGAGACAAGGAAGGTAATTAAGGCGTAAGCATTAGCAGATTTTATTCAGGAGGGTACAATGGAAGGTGATCCGAGAGTGTGGGAGGTCTTCGTGGATGGCTCTTCAACTAAAGTAGGGGCCTGTATTGGGATCTTAATCTTGCCACCATGAAGAGAGACGATGGAGTTTGCCGTAAAACTCACTTTTAGAGCCTCAAATAACGAGGCAGAGTATGAAGCATTGTTGAAGGGCATGCAGCTAGTGGCGGGCGCAGGAGCCAGGAGAGTTGTTATTCACTCAGATTCTCGATTGGTGGTGGAGCAGATGAAGGGTGAATATAAAGCTAAAGAATATAGGATGCTGAAGTATGCGGAGGAAGCACGAGCATTGGCCAAGGGTTTCGAGTCTTGGGAACTTGTGCAGATACCAAGGAAGAATAATGGGCGAGCTAATTTGGTGTCTACGACAGGAGAAACGCCCTTCAGCATAGTGTATGTGATTGAGACCGTGATCCTGGTGGAAATCAGCCTTGGATCCCAGAGGATAACCACTTTTGAGTCAGTTCAAAATGAGGAGTTAGTCAAGGAGGCACTCGAACTGATTGATGAAGCGCGAGATCGGGCCTGGCTGAAGACTTTGCAGTGCAAGCAGCAGATGTGTCTTGCCCACGCTAAGAAGGTGAAGAAAAGACAGTTTCAGGTAGGTAGCCTTGTCTGGAGAAGAGCTGATGTGCTTAAGCACGTTGGAAAATTAGAGCCAAATTGGGAGGGTTCTTATATCATTCATAAAGTGTTTGCTGGGGGGGCTTATGCGCTGAAGGATCCGGAGGGTAAGGTCTTTTCCCGTCCTTGGAATGTTGCCCACCTTAAGAAATATTATTGTTAAAGTTATTTAACTGTGATCCGTGCTTGATGCACGTTAAATTATTTATTCACGTAATAATGTGGAGACACATTCCGGCTGAGTAACGACCGTTTTCAGTTATGATTAATCGTATGTTATTTGGTCGATTGCGCCCATTATACTTTGGAGTTGTCTTTGAGTGAGTTGTTTTTTGTAGCATGTTTGGGCATGTCTTCTTGATGTTGTGAAAATTGATATAACAGCTTAAGTCCGAGCTCATGTGAGTTCGGGTGCTGTGCAGATTAATATAACGGCTTAAGTCCGAGCTCTTGTAAGAGCGGGTGCTTTGCAAATTAATATAACGGCTTAAGACCGAGCACTTTTGAGTTCGGGTGCTGTGCAAATTAATATAACGGCTTAAGTCCGAGCTCTTGTGAGTTCGGGTGTTGTGCAAATTAATATAACGGCTTAAGTCCGAGCTTTTGTAAGCTCGGGTGCTGTGCAAATTAATATAACGGCTTAAGTCCGAGCTCTTGTGAGTTCGGGTGATGTGAAAATTAATATAACGACTTAAGTCCGAGATCTTGTGAGTTCGGGTGCTGTGCAAATTAAATAACGGCTTAAGGCCGAGCTCTGGTTGGCTTAGGCGCTGTTTAAAGGATGGACAGCTTAAGACCAAACTTTGGCGAGTTTGGGCGCTGTGAGTAATGATGTGATGGCTTAAGGCCGGTCCCTTATAAGCCCAGGTGCTGTCAAGATCGTGCAGACGACGGGGCTGATTTATAGAATAAATTCCGAGCAGAGTGAGCCTCGTGAATGGACACTCAAGCCAATGCATTTGTTCGAGCTAGTTGAGCATATTGATTTGTCCGGGCAGAACAACCCGGGCAGAATAATGATGTGATGGCTTAACAACTCGAGCATATTGATTTGTCTGGGCAGAACAACGCTCACGAAATGGCAGGCCAGGCGGATTGATTTGTTCAAGCAAGCTGCGCGAGCCATGTGATGGGGTGTGAACAGAAG
>CACSLK010008833.1:2209351-2221164 GCA_902706635.1 Striga hermonthica
ACCAAAGATTGATGGATATGATGTTCAAGCTGCAAATCGGTCGCAATATATAGGTGTATGTGGATGACATCCTGGTAAAAAGCAGATCCTCGACGTCGCATGTTGATGATTTAAAAGACACGTTCAAAACACTCAGAACGTATGGAATGCAGCTGAACCCAAGCAAGTGTTCTTTTGTAGTGAGTGTGGGACGATTTTTAAGGTATGTTGTAACTAAGCGAGGGATAGAGGTGAACAAGGAGAATGTGAAAGCCATACTCGATATGGCCCCACCACAAAATATTCGCGAAGTATAAGTCTTGACAGGTCGGATTGTAGAGCTCAGCAGATTCATTGCTCAGGCTGCTGAAAAAAGTTTTCCATTGTTTAAACTACTTAAGAAGAAGTTGACTTTCTTATGGAATGAGTAGGCACAAATGGCATTCGAAAAATTAAAGGAGAACTTGAGCGAGTTGCCTTTGCTGACAAAACCAGAATCTAATGACGAGTTGGTGCTATATAGCTCAGTTGGGCAGGTGTCTTTGAGCTCATGTTGCTTCGAGAGGAAGGAGGTTCCTAACAACCAGTCTATTACACAAGCAGAATACTCCAAGGAGCAGAGACGAGATACACCAAAGTCGAGAAAGGAGCATTAACTCTGGTGATGACGGCTAGAAAGTGAAGGTCATACTTCCTCAATCATACGGTGGTGGTGAGGAGGAACTTCTAACTGTGGGAAACACTCGGGCCACCTACAGTGTCAGGTCGACTGGCCAAATGGGCTGTCGAGTTGAGCGAATACTCTATTAATTATGAGCCCTCACGAGCTATAAAAGCTTAAGCATTGGCCGATTTTATCCAAGAATTCACCAAAGAAGAGAAGAAAAAGTGGATCATGCATGTAGACGGATCCTCCGCGGCTAAAGGATCTAATTTGGGAATCATCCTCGTATCCCCAGAAGGCGAGCATCTAGACTTTGCCATCTGAATGGGGTTCAAAGCCTTGAACAATGAAGCAGAATATGAGGCCTTGATATAGGGAATACAACTCACAATAGGCGGAGGAGCCAGTGAGATAATGTCACATTCTGACTCGCAAATCGTCGTAGGGCAGGTTTTGGGAAGCTGCGAGATCAAGGAAGAATGAATGATGAAGTATGTCGAGGAAATTCATAGCCTCGTGCAGGGGTTGGAAAAGTTTGAATTAACATAAAACCGCGAGAGGAGAACAAAAGGGCCGACTAGCTAGCGAGAATCACAAGCTCGAATGAAGGATAGATGGGAAATCGCATTACAACCATGCACTTAGGAGGAAGTGTTTTGGGCGAAGCCATGGAAGTCGAGGAGAAGGAGGACTGGAGAAAGTCGATAAGGAGCTCTGGCAAGGGAAAGTGCCTGCCGGGCATAAGCAACACGCAGAGAAGATATCCTTGTATTTGAATAAGTATTTGAAAGTCGATGGAGTTCTCTACAAGAAGTCGTTTGTCGGGCCCTATTTATGATGTGTCTGAGGAAGAAGGAAATTATGTTCTGAGAGAAATTCATGAAGGATGTTGCGGAGCACATAAAGGATCTCGAGCCCTAGCAGGGTAGGCCTTGCAGGCAGGTTACTATTGGCCGAAAGTGCGAGTAATGGCAGAGAAGATGGTGGGAGAATATGAGAAATGCCAATGACATGGGCAAATCACTCATATACCAGCAGAAAATATGACGACGACCAGCCTGCCTATCCCCTTTGCTCAGTGGGAATCGACCTGGTTGGCCCCCTGCCGATAGGAACAGGACAAAGAAAATTTTTAGTGGTCGCAGCCGACTACTTCAGCAAATGGGTCGAAGCTGAACCCTTGGCACGAATCACTGAGGAGAAGATGATACAGTTCATATTCTATAACATTTCCTATCGATTTAGAATGCCTAAGGTGCAGATCTCAAACAATGAAACTCAATTCCAGGGAAAACGAATCTAAGAGTGGTGTCTAGATATGGGGATTAAGCAAAGGTTTGCCTCAGTCGCACATCCCCAAGCAAACGGGCAAGTCGAGGTGACGAACCGAACCATTCTTCAAGGGCTGAAGAAAATACTAGAGAAGGCGTCGGGAGAATGGATAAACAAATTAACAACCGTCCTATGGGCTTATAGAACGACCCCGAGAATCTCGACAGGACAATCACCATTCAGCATGGTGTACGGGATGTATGCATTTTTACCAGTGAAAATTAGACTAAGTTCTCATAGATCCACATACTACGAAGAAAAGAAAAATGAGGAAATGATGGAATGATGGAGGATCAAACCACCAAGGTAGGAAAGAAATTGGAGGACGAGTTGAGTAAGCAGCTTATCGAATTACTAAAGGAATTCTAAGACATATTTGCCTTCACCCCAAAGAAGTTGACGGAGATCGACCCCGATATCATGGAGCACAAACTCAATGTCGACCCTGTCAAGAAGCCAGTGAAGCAGTGACTTAGACACCATGGAGCGGAGATCGACAAACCCATTGAGTCGAGGTGGGTAAGTTACTAAAAGCAGGTCACGTCAAGGAAATCCAGTTCCCTGAATGGATATCGAACATGGTGATGGTGAGAAAGACGTTGAACAAATGGCGCATGTGCATCGACTTTTGAGATGAATTTAGCATACCCAAAAGATCACTACCTATTGTCAAGAATTGATCAGCTGGTCGACTCCACGGCTGGTTGCGAGTTGCTGAGTATGATGGATGCGTCCCAGGGGTACCACCAAATTCCCTTGGACTAGAGGATCAAAGCAAAGTAAACTTGGTGACGAGCAAATGAACTTATTGTTATGTTGTCATGCCATTTGGACTGAAGAATGCGGGAGCGACTTACCAAAGATTAATGGATATAATGTTAAAGCTACAAATCGGCTGCAATATTGAGGTGTATGTGAATGGCATCGTGGTAAAAAGCAGATCCCCTACATCGCATGTTGACGATTTAAGCGACTCGTTCAAAACACTCAGAACGTTTGGAATGAAGCTGAACCCCAGCAAGTGTTCTTTCGGAGTGAGGGTGGGACAATTTTTAGGGTATGTTGTAACTGAGCGAGGGATAGAGGTGAACAAGGAGAATGTGAAAGCCATACTCGACATGGCCCCACCACGAAATATTCGCGAAGTATAAGTCTTGACAGATCGGATTGCAGGGCTGAGCTGATTCATTGCTCGAGCTGCTAAAAAAAGTTTTCCATTCTTTAAACTACTCAAGAAGAAGTCAACTTTCTTATGGAATAAGGAGGCACAAATGGCTTTCACAAATTAAAGGAGAACTTTAGCGAGTTGCCTTTGCGGACAAAACCAGAATCTAATGACGAGTTGGTGCTATATATCTCAGTTGGGCTGGTGTCTTTGAGCTCGGTGTTGCTTCGAGAGGAAGGAGGTTCCCAACAACCAATCTATTACACAAACCTAATACTCCAAGGAGTAGAGACGAGATACACCGAAGTCGAGAAAGGAGCATTAACTTTGGTGATGACGGCTAGAAAGTTAATTTCATACTTTCTCAATCATACGGTGGTGGTGAAGACGAACTTCTAACTGTGGGAAACACTCGGCTGACCTACGTTGTCAGATCGACTGACCAAATGGGTTGTCGAGTTGAGTGATTATTCTATTATGTATGAGCCCAGACGAGCCATAAAAGCTTAAGCATTGGCCAATTTCATCCAAGAATGCACCATAGAAGAGGAGAAAAAGTGGATCATGCATGTACACGGATCCTCCGCGGCTAAAGGATCCAGTTTGGGAATATACAGTATCCCCAGAAGGCGAGCATCTAGACTTTGCCATCTGAATGGGGTTCAAAGCCTTGAACAATGAGCCAGAATATAAGGCCTTGATATGGGGAATACAACTCACAATAAGCGGAGAAGCCAGTGAGATAATGGCACATTCTGACTCGTAAATCATCGTGAGGCAGGTTATGGGAAACTGCGAGATCAAGGACGAATGAATGATGAAGTATGTCGAGGAAATCCACAGCCTCGTGCAGTGGTTGGAAAAGTTTGAAGTAACATAAATACTGCGAGAGGAGAACAAAAGAGCCGACTAGTTAGCGAGAATCACAAGCTCGAATGAAGGATAGATGGAAAATCGCATTACAACCATGCACTTAGGAGGAAGCATTTTGGACGAAGCCATAGAAGTCGAAAAGAAGGAGGACTGGAGAAAGTCGATAAGGAGCTCTTGCAAGGGAAAGTGCCCGCCGAGGATAAGCAATACGCAGAGAAGATATCCCAGTATTTGAACAAGTATTTGGAAGTCGATGGAGTTCCTTACAAGAAGTCGTTTGTCGGGCCCTATTTAAGATGTGTCTGAGGAAGAAGGAAATTATGTTCTGAGAGAAATTCATGATGGATGTTGCGGAGCACACATAGGATCTCGAGCCCTAGCAGGGTAGGCCTTGCGGGTAGGTTACTATTGGCCGAACGTGCGCGTAATGGCAGAGAAGATGGTGGGAGAATGTGAGAAATGCCAACGACATGGGCAAATCACTCATATACCAGCAGAAAATATGACGACGATCAGCCTGTCTATCCCCTTTGCTCAGTGAGAATCGACCTGGTTGGCCCCTGCCTGCCGATGGGAGGTGGACAAAGAAAATTTTTAGTGGTCGCAGCTGACTACTTCAGCAAATGGGTCGAGGCTGAACCCTTGGCACGAATCACTGAGGAGAAGATGATACAGTTCATATTCTATAACATTTCCTATCGATTTAGAATACCTAAGGTGCTGATCTCAGACAATGAGCTGATCTCAGACAATGAAACTCAATTCCAAGGAAAACGAATCTAAGAGTGGTTTCTAGATATGGGAATTAAGCAAAGGTTTGCCTCAGTCGCACATCCCCAAGCAAACGGGCAAGTCGAGGTGACGAACCGAACCATTCTCCAAGGGCTGAAGAAAAGACTAGAGAAGGTGCTGGGGGCATGGATAAACAAATTAACAACCGTCCTATGGGCTTATAGGACGACCCCGAGAATTTCGACAGGACAATCACCATTCAGCATGGTGTACGGGATGTATGCATTTTTACCTGTGAAAATTAGACGAAGTTCCCATACATCGACATACTACGAAGAAAAGAAAATTGAGAAAATGATGAAAGAAGCACTCGACTTGATCGAGGAAGGACAAGAGAAAGCGTGGGTACAATCTGTCGAGTACAAGCAAAACATGCGAGCGACATTTGACAAAAGGGTGCGGGCGCGACATTTCCAAGTTGGGGATCTCGTCCTCAAGCGAGCAGCCACACTTAAAAATGTCGGGAAGCTTGAAGCCACCTGGGAAGGACCCTACACC
This sequence comes from Striga hermonthica, assembly GCA_902706635.1. Classification (NCBI taxonomy): domain Eukaryota; kingdom Viridiplantae; phylum Streptophyta; class Magnoliopsida; order Lamiales; family Orobanchaceae; genus Striga; species Striga hermonthica. The sequence goes on from CACSLK010008833.1 coordinate 2,214,655, forward strand.
ATAAAAAAGGTGCTCGAGGGAGGAGCATTTGAGCTCGAAGATGGAGAAGGGAGGCAGCTGCCACGATCTTGGAATGTGGTTCATCTTAAACGCTTTTATGCTTGAAGTTATATTTGAAACTCTTTTTGTACTAAACAATTCTCAATCCGACTTCAGTAATGAAATAAAATGTTTGATCTATATTTGAATTATATGTTTTACATGCGCATATCGACTTTCTGAGTTAACTGAAAAACCAAATTTTTAAAACGGCTACAAAGTCGACTAACACTTACAACAATTGCAAAGTCGTATTCTCGAGTGGAATCTTGAATAGCTACAAAGCTACCGACTAAAAAGTTGACCTAACAACTACGAAGTTGTATTATCGAGTGGAATGTCGAATAGCTACGAAGCTATCGATTACGAAGTCGACCTAACTAACAATTACAAAGTTATATTATCGAGTGGAATCTCGAATACCTATGAAGCTATCGACTACGAAGTCGACCTAACTAACAACTATGAAGTTGTATTCTCGAGTGGAATCAAGAATAGCAATGAATCTATCGACTACAAAGTCGATATAACTAGCAACTACGAAGTTGTATTAGCGAATGGATTCCCGATCACCTACGAAGTTGTTGACACTTTTGCTCGACTTCGACCAGCTCGCAGGCTGGGTTGGGAGAAGACAGGTTAAAAAATTTAGATCATCAGCTACGAAGCTCTTGAGACTCTTGCTCGACTTCAACCAGCTCGCAGCCTGGGTTGGGAGAAGACGGGTTGAAAAACTTTAGATCATCAACTACGAAGTTGTTGACACTCTTGCTCGACTTCGACCAGCTCACAGGTTGGGCTGGGAGAATATGAGTTGAAAAACTTTAGATCATCAGCTACGAAGCTATTGACACTCTTGCTCGACTTCGATCAGCTTGCAGGCTGGGTTGGGAGAAGACGAGTTGAAAAACTTTAGATCATCAGCTACGAAGCTGTTGACACTCTTGCTCGAATTTGACCAGCTCGCAGGCTGGATTGGGAGAAGACGGATTGAAAAATGTTAGATCATCCGCTACGAAGCTGTTGACACTCTTGCTCGACTTCGACCAACTCGTTGGCTGGGTTGGGAGAAAACGGGTTGAAAAACTTTAGATCATCAGCTACGAAGTTGTTGACACTCTTGCTCGACTTCGACCAACTCGCAAGCTGGGTTGGGAGAAGACGGGTTGAAAAACATTAGATCATCAGCTACGAAGCTGTCGATACTCTTGCTCGACTTCGACCAGCTCGCAAGTTGGGTTGGCAGAAGGAGATAATAGGATAACGAGATAAAACACTTGATATAGTTCGAAGCAACAAACAACAACTTAACGATTCAGTACCTCGACATACAAGAAAACCGCGAGATAGCATCATATTCAAAGCAATCAACAAAAAAAAAAACATCAACACAAGCATTGAAAGTAATTATAGCGACTCGGGGGAGATAGAAAAATACGATATTTGAAAAACACAAGGGAGCAAAAAAGGAAATAATATCGATAGCACATTCATTCAAAACATCTCGACCGACTACAAGAAGTTCAAAACATTGGTCGAGAGGAAAAAACAAACTGTTTGGTCCTGAGACCATTACAAACCAACATTAGACAACCATTACAGTCCAAAAATATAACAAACAAAATATTCCTAAGAGTCGGCAGTCGACTTCTCAGCATTGTCATATCCACATCACCCTTATCCACGACAGTGTCCGTCTTCTCACCCTCAGCCTCGTCCTTCCCGGTCCTATCACTCCCCTCGACATTTACAGGCTCTCCGTGGCCCGACTAAGTCGATAGGACCTGGAAAGGGAGAGGGTGGAACCTCAAGTCAACCCACCAAATCGGCCTTCCGATAGCCTGAGCCACGAGACTAGCCCACCACGGGTGGTCTGGCGGGAGAGCCACATCGCCTTGATACTATCAGGAAAAGGAAGGGTTTTCTTGACCTCCTCCCGGTCGAGTTTTTCTGCGACTCTGACCCAGCTACCACCTTCTCCTATGCATCGAAAGTGTGATTGAAGTATTGGATAGTTGCGGGACAAAGCTTCTCGAGAAAGGCCAGAGAATTGAAGAACAGCTCGACGGTGGCCTGGCAATAATGCTCGAGGAACACGGAACTGGTCGGGGACTTAAAAAATGCCCGGCGTCCCTCGAGTATCTCAACTTCCCTCTCTGTCAGGACCTCGTCGTTGGCCTTGGTAAGATCGGCTTGCAACTTCTCGATCTTCTGATGACCTGCAATTTTCTCAAACTTGAGCTTGGCGACGAGTGCATTGGCTGCCTCGAGATCCTCGGCTTTATCGTCAAGCTTCTTGCTCTTAGCGGCATACTTCTCTTTCATAGCCTTAAGATTGGCATCGATAGAATAGGTGTCCTCGAGGAGGTCGGAGAGTAGCGAAGCGACGAGTTGAAAATGAACAAGCTGCATTAAAAAAAAAAGAAAAAGAAAAACAACATAGGTCGACAATAAGACAATATCGATTAAGAAACTAAATTTACTCGACGCATAACAAGAGTGGTCATAAGGATCACATTCAACACACGTTTTGTCGGCTTCAGGGAGGATGGAGCAAAGATACTTTGCTACAACATGGGGGTCGGGATGGTTGTGAAGACGAGTGGGTCTCTCCACCAACAGGCTCTATGTCTCGACGGGAGAAGACGTAGGTTTTTCCACTTCCTTTTCCTTGCCCTTTTGGCGTTTAAGCCCCTTAGGCACCAGAATAGCGTCTCGCTCGTCTTGGGCCCTCTTGCGGGATTGGGACCCTGACGGTTTATGCGGCTTGGAAGATGGGGGTTTTTCGACCCTAGATTTAGAGCAGCATCTGCTCGACCGCCACATCTCTAGCGCCCAACCCCGAACCACCGCTGGATTTCTGCAGGGGATTTGGTCGACTTGCGGACTTGTCTGCCGGCTTCTGCTTTTTTATCTCAAAGTGATGGAGGATGGAATTTGCAACAAAAGAACACGATTAGCAACACAGTCCAAGAAAGGAGAATAATCTTACGCATTATATAAGGATAACCATCACACCTAATTATATCATTAAAGAGAGGAAAAACTTACCTCTACCAATGTAATTGAGGAGGGAGGCTTCCCTAATTAGGTTACGAGCACTGAAGGTGTGCTTATTCAACTCGTCCAACATGGCGGCAAGCTGGCTAGACTGAAGTCGCTTACGCTGCTTCACTTTGTCGATTATTTGAACTTTGGGAAAGGGGTACTGGCCAGGAGCAGGACGGATAAAGATATATTTTGACTGCCGCTCCGTCACGTTTGAGGAGAGGTCGTCGAGAAAAGTGACACCAGCACGACGACCCAAGCAAGGGGCGTCCCTTATTAATCTATAACCATAACAGTAAAAAAAATGAATTCCGGTGAGAAGTCGCGGAGTATTATTTTGGAGACGACTATGAAAGCAACCATTATGCGTATAGAGTTAGGCCAGAATTGATTTATTAGAACATTGTATAAATTGCTAATAGAAAAAAGATCGCGATGAATGGGGAAGCGAAGGCCAAACATTGTTTGATCCATTAAAAAGGTGTAACAGTCGCTGAGAGGATGAGAAAATTCATCGCTAGGACGAGGAACGACCAACTCCCAAGCAGAGGGAAGCCTACAGAATGCCCTAAAGCCCTCGTCTTTGGCTGCAGAGGCTTAAGAAAAAGGATTAAGTACAGCTAACCTAGCTAATGGACAAGCTACAGATACAACATTTTGAACCTCGCGGAGAGGAACAACTATAGGTACATGAACGGGACTTGTTCTATACACAGGAATTTCTAAAAACCTAAGGAGAATACCTCAAGGAATTAGGTCGAGACGAAGAGAGTCCCCCACTCGAGGATTGGAGGGATTCTCCATCAAGTCATCCGACAGCAGCGCTTGATTGTACTCATCCCAATCGACTCTGCATGAAGAAGTAGTGGAATTATGAGCAGAATCTTCTTGCTCGACCGTTGGTCCAAAGCCAATTATCTGTACAGAGTCGGAGGAGAGTAGACCCCCATCGATCAAATGTTCCACCGTGTCGGAGGACGAATTGGAGTCGGAATCTAGTGAATTTCAAAGAAAGTCGTGGTTAGTGCACAAAAGTGTAAACTAGGCAGACTAGGGATGCACAAGATAGAAGCGGGTCGACTTACTGAAGTCATGGCCGCAAGTCGACTCAGAGGAAAAGGTGAAGTCGACTTAGAATTACAAGTCGACTCCCAAAGAAGGTCTTAGGGCGAGAAACTCACAGGCTAATCGACTTAATTGAATCAAATGGAAGAATTGAGGGAAGGGACACTCTAAATCTAAGATTGGCTCAACGAAACATGACTACCAAACCAATAGAAATCGACTTAAGGATAGAAGTCGACTTGAGGCGTTGGCAGCTTACAGCAAACATAAAAGTTCAGACATTGAAGATCTAACACTAACTTAATAGGAAAAAAAAAAAGAAAAATGAACAAACATGAAGGATGCGAAGAACATGAAGTAACACCCCACCAAAAACTCAGAATAAAAATAAAAATAAAAACAAAAACACGCGAGAATCATGAAGAATAAAGGAGCAGGGACTTACACATGATGATTTGTGGGAAAAATCCAGAAAAATCCAAAGAAGCTGGAAATTTGGACGCCGGAAAAGCAGTGCACCTTTGAATCACTGGAAGTTCGAGAAAGCTTGAGGAGTTCGCGAAAAAGTGATTTGTGCGGAAACAGAAGGATACTTATAGGGAAAACCGCGAATTATGGACCGTTGGATCAAAGATGATCCAAGGGTCCAGAACAGAGGCACGTAAGTCGAAGAGGCGGAGAGATAAAGACGCGTCACTCCTAAATTCAATTTTTTTTGGGAATTTGAATTTAAAAAAAAATGTCAGAGATAATCATGAGCTTTTTCTCTCTTGAAAGCCACGTCGCCAACAACTAAAATAGGCAGCATGTCGAGAAAGTGACATGGACGACCAGGAAAACATCCGTCGAAGTCATTGATATTGCGATCTGAACGAGAAACGGTTACAAGAACTAGGTAAACAAAAGCCAACGATTACCCAACTGCCAAATTTACGCTTAAGCCATAGATCGGTTAGAGTAATTTTAAGGGGGACTAGATGATATAGCCATACTACGTTATGTCGGTCTAAGTGTCGGTTGCTCGACCGGTCTATGAAACGAGCAACCCACATGACGATCTACACCGAAGCGACCCTGACTGACTGGCTATCCAGTTGGAGCAAAGGAAGCCGACTTCCATAAGTCAAGAATGTAATATCCCGTCAGTTTATTAATATAAATCATGTTTTTAGTTCCGATATAATAACGTTGTTGATTATTATTTTTGGAATTAATTATTTTCAGTTTTCGGAATTAATTATTAATATAAATCATGTTTTTAGTTCCGATATAATAACGTTGTTGATTATTATTTTCGGAATTAATTATTTTCAGTCGAGATTATCCGAAATTATTTTCGACGTTCCGTTTACGTTCGGAATAATTTTGGTAATTAAATATTATGCTTAATTAAATAATTAAGCATTTAATTGTGATTAATTAGTAATTAATCACAATTAGCAAGTAAAAGCCGTATGTATTTTCCCAAATTATTCTCAAGCCGTAGCATTTAAGCAAGTTGGTCCCAATTTCCTTATTAATTGCCGTAGCAATTTTGCAAATGCTTAAGCCAAGGGAAATCTTCTCCTACTTAGCATGAGGTGGCACTATTTTAGTGCCTAAGTTGTGACTAAGCACTCTTATGGGTGAGTAAGCATCTAGGACTAATTTGGAGATGGCAAGTGGAAGAAATCTATTAAGCCACATCAACACTTCATCATCCCAAATTAATTCTCCCATTCGGTTTTAGTATAAATAGAGTACTTGGGATGAAATTTTCCCCTCACGTTTCTGTTAGTGTTATTTTTGTTATGTTTTTATTAATGTTTTTTTATTATTATTTTTATGTATTTTTAGTAATTTTGTGGGATTTTGGGTAGTTTTTAGTTTTTTTAGTAATTTGTAATATTTAAGTATTTGTGTGGATTTTTGTATATTTTTCTTATATTTTTCGAGTATTTGTAAAATAAAGGAACGGTCGAAAATCTCGGAAGAGCAGGATTTTGGAAAGTTATTGGGCATGATCACATTAATAGAAAGAGGAGCTCGTTAGCTACACACAAGAAAAAGCAGAACTCAATTTCGAGTTCGGATGAGTTCGTACGGGACCGAAGCGTAAAATCGAGCAAGTTGCCAACACCTTGGAAGTTAAAAATCCCTAGATAATTGTATTCTGGGAGACATTTGTATTGGCATATATCATTGAATAGAGAGGTTCGTTAGCGACGCATATAAAAAAACGACACTCAATTCCGAGTTCAGACGAGCCCAAAACGAGCCCGAGAAGCAAAGCCGATCGAGACGTGCGCGAATGCGCGGGGAAAAATACCTCTCGGATTTTGTCTGAAAATTTCACATTTTCTCTCAAATTTCCTATCT
>CACSLK010008833.1:2244013-2263138 GCA_902706635.1 Striga hermonthica
CTATAGGTTCTGCTACGCAAATGCTTGTTTGGGGAGGGCCCTAGTGAGTTTGACTGTAGTGGAGGATGAGTTTCGTTTGACGCTACCGAGCTCGATGAGAAGAAGGATAAAGTGGTGTTGCGCGACATACAGATTTCATCCTTGCATTGGAGAAGGCTGGCCTTAAGGCCGAGGTGACATAGAAGAAGGACCAGCTGGTCATAGCGCAGGCCAAGATCGATGACCTTCTTGCCGATAAGAAGCGTTTGGAAGTCGAGGTGTACAAGCTATCCAGTCAGGTCATTGACTCCAAAAGCAAAGTTAAGGAAACCAATGACAAACTTTTGAAGGAGCGCGCGGACCATCAGAAGACCCGCCAGGACCGATCTGAAAAAGAAGCCGAACTGATACATTTGAGGGAGTTGCAGGCGTCCGAGGTGGCGAGGCTTGAGAAGGAAAAAGCTGATTATGGACTACTCATGCGCAACCGAGTTGTTGAGGTGGGCAAGGCACTTGGTAAGGAGGATTTCAAGAATTCTGAGGAGATGGAGCGCGACATTGAGCTGAACACTTGTTTGAACCTCCGTTGGGTCATCGAGCTCTTTGAAACTGGTCTTTACATCGTGGGACATTTGAAGGTGTTGCTGCTCCAAAAGATTGAGAAGTATGGGTTCAACTCTTCAATCCCAGAAATGTGCATTCCTGCGGACGACGACGAGAGAAACTACTGCGAGTTCTAGCTGGATGAGTCCGAAGCCAACGTGAAGGCTTCGGCACTTCCCTCATTGAGCCTCGACAGGCGGACTGCTCTTCGGAAGGCGTTTATGCAGATGGTCCTTGAGGGGGAGAAAGATAAAAAGGAGGACATGGCTCACGTCTTCATCGACACTCTTGCTGACATCATGATCGAGCACTTTGATTCTCTGACCCCGGCCTAGATTAAGAAGGAAGTGGTGGAGTATGTTGATAAGATGTCTGCGGCCGCTCTCGGAAGAAATATCGAGGTGCCCGATCCCGCAGCCGAGCTGGTGACCGTTGTTGTGTCATTCGAGTCTGACATAGTGAAATTCTGAGTTGATCCCCAGGCGTTGGACACGACCATCTTCACCAAGTTGAGCGATAAGGTTAAGGATACTTCCAGGGACCCTGGAGGATGCCATCATTGGGGAACCTAGAGAGGGGACCGAGAAGGCTGCCGAGTAGCTTAGCCCGTTCCTTTCGTTATTCCTCATATTTGTTTATCCTTCTGTTTTGCGTGGACCATTACATTGGCACGCTTGCTTTGCTTTGCATTTTGTTGTTTTTCGGACGTGGACCATCAAGTTGGCACGTCTTTTAATTTCTTTTTCTCGTCATTTTGTAAGGATATTTCCCCGGACTTTTAGTTAATAATATTTGATTTTGCATAATCGCTTTTGACATTTTATTTTCGCAGTGTTTTGAGGTCATACTCCAAGCCTTGAAGAGGCGGTTGTTTCTTTTAAACTATTCCAATTGTCTTTGCACATATCGGATTTTCTTTAAAGTAATTATAAAAGCAGTGTTCATCTATGAAGTCTTGCTAATGAAAGGGCAGTTATAATCACTTTTCACAAAAGGAAAATTGTTTACACAATTTCTTTTACAAAGAACGAGATTCCTGCAAGAATTGCTCCACGGATATAAAGAAACTTTTACAATGTTTGTTCCATGAAGGCAAATAATTTTCAAGGTAGCTATTTTAAAAATAAGGAGGCTTTCGAAACAACAATTTTGGCCAAGTTTGTTCACCTCGTACAGTGGGGTATGGTGACGGAATCTTTTGGAGTTTGTTGCATCGCCCGAGAAAATCCTTTAGCTAAACCGACTAGGGGCGAGATGGCCGGTTTTCGCAGAACATCGACGCGAGGACCGACTAGTGGCGCGACAGCCTATTTTTGCAGAATGTCATCGCGAGGACCGAATAGTGGAGCGATGGCCAGTTTTTGCAGAACGTCGGCGCAAGGACCGACTAGTGGCGCGATGGCCATTTTTTGAAGAAAGTCGGCGCGAGGACCGACTAGTGGCGTGATGGCTAGTTTTTGCAGAACGTCGGTGCGAGGATAGACTAGTGGCGCAATGGCTGATTTTTGCAGAACGTCGGCGCGAGGACCGACTAGTGGTGCGATGGTTGTTTTTTGCAGAACTTCGGCGCGAGGACTGACTAGTGGCGCGATGGCCGGTTTTTGCAGAACGTCGGCGCGAGGACCGACTAGTGGCGCGATGGCCAGTTTTTGCTGAACGTCGACGTGAGGACTGACTAGTGGCGATGGCTGATTTTTGCAGAACGTCGGCGCGGGGATCGACTAGCGGCGCGATGGCCGGTTTTTGAAAAACATCGGCGCAAGGACCGACTAGTGGCGCAATGGCCAGTTTTTGCAGAACGTCAGCGCGAGGACCGACTAGTGGCGCGATGGCTGGTTTTTGCAGAACGCCATCACGAGGACCGACTAGTGGCGCGATGGTCTTTTTTGCAGAATGTCGGTGTGAGGACCGACTAGGGGCGCGATGGTCAGTTTTTACAGAACGTAGACACGAGGACCGACTAGTGACGTGATGGCCGTTTTTTGCAAAATGTCGGCGGGAGGACCGATTAGTGGCGCGATGGCCGATTTTTTGCAGAACGTCAGCGCAAGGACCGACTAGTGGCGCGATGGCTAGTTTTTTGTAGAACGTCGGCGCGAGGACCGACTAGTGGCGCGATGGCCAATTTTTGCAGAACGTCTGCACGAGGACCGACTAGTGGCACGATGGCTGGTTTTTGCAGAACGTCGGCGCAAGGACCGACTAGTGGCGCGATGGCCGGTTTTTGCAGGACATCGGCGCGAGGATCGACTAGTGGTCACTGGTAGTATTTCTTGAGGTATACGACGTTCCACGGGTATCGATGAGGTGTGTCGTCTAGATACTCCAGTCGGTAGGCCCCATTAGGTAATACTTGGCTTATCTTGAAAGGCCCTTCCAACTTGGGTTTTAGGAGGCCAGAGTTGGCCCCGGTTATTCTTTTCAAGACCAGGTCGCCGACTCGGTATGTTCTAGGCTTGAGCTTCGCGTTAGTGTACCTATCACTTCTTTGCTTGTAAGCGGCATTTTTTAGTTCGGCTTGCGTTCGCAGCTCATCGACTAGGTCAAGATTTATTCGCAAGTTGTCGTCATTTGCTCCCTCTTCAAAATTTTAAACTCGGTAAGTTGTTGAGTCGAGCTCCACGGGGCCATGGATTCGGATCCGTAAGCCAAAGAGAACGGTGTCTCCCCGGTCGACGACCTCGTCGTCGTCCTGTATGCCCAAAGCACGCCTGGCAACTCTTCTGGCCAAGTCCCTTTAGCATTCTCGATGTGGAGTTTGAGGCTGTTCTTTATTAATTTGTTCACGCCTTCGACCTGGCCGTTGGATTGAGGGTGATATGGAGTCGAGAAGTAGTGTTTAATGTCGTGTTTTGCACATAAATTTTCCATTCTTTTTCCTTCAAATTGTCTCCTGTTGTCAGTGATGATTGAATTGAGCACGTCGAAGCAGCATATTATGGACTTCTAGAGGAAGTCAATCATCTTTTTCTCGGTGATGGTAGCTAACGGTTCTGCCTCGGCCCACTTGGTGAAGTAATCTATTGCGACGACGGCGAATTTTACTCCTCCCTTCCTGGTTGGCAAAGGCCTGATCAAGTCAATCCCCCATTTGGCGAAGGGCCAAGGACTGGCGATTGACTTAAGCAGTTCTGGCATGAGATTTGCATTAGAAGCGAATATTTGACACTTGTCACATCCTGACCCAGTCTCGGCGTCTCTTCTCAACGTCGGCCAATAGTATCCTTGTCTGAGGACTTCGTAGGCGAGGGCTTGAGCTCCATAATGGTTTCCGCAGATACCATCGTGAATCTCCTATAGTACGAACACCGATTCTTGTTCCGGTAATGTAAAGCCCCACTTTGATTTTCAAGGAAATCCAGACTTTCAAAAAATCAGTAAAACATTTTCGAACTCATTGTCGAAATCATTGGTATTATTCAACGATTACATAGTCCAAGTCATGTCTGGACTCACGAGGATTCATTACCCGATTTTCACATGGTTTTCATTAACCGATAAACAACAGTTCACATGATTATTAGCTAAACACTATAGCATGCATAATTGATTTCCACATGATATTCAAGTAACACATTTAATGAGAATATCCAAATCCAATCTTTCAAAACATAAGTTTAAAGAAAATAACTTCAACATGTTTAAAAAAAAAAATGAATTAAAGTTCATAAAGCCCACACAATTTTTCATCAAAGCGAAGCATAAAACATAAATATATGACTGACCCACTCTCTTTTCCTCATCATGCTCGACACCTGCTTAACATGCATCCGTGAAGACACTGGTAGGGGTGAGAACAATTGGAAACCGTGGTGCTCACCATTGTGCACGTAAATTACAACATAACATAACAAGGGGTATGGTCACAGCATGATCATAAATCAATTCAACATGTCACATCTCCAGTCAATATACCAATAACCTCACTCATGTGCACATCTATCATTAGCCATTGAAGGACATACAACTCTCAACAATGGGAGTGCATACCGAAGGACATACAGCTCTCGACGGAATAGCCTTACATAGAGACTTACTTACCTCACAAGGGTGCGGCCATATCAGGACTTAGGGAGATTGCCTCACAAGGGCACCGTCGAAGGACATACAGCTCACATCGACGGGGACAACCGTTCGAAAGAAATCGAGCTCACATCAAAGGTTACATGGACTCACACGCATACATTGATCATACCAACCCAACAAATTATAAACTATTTACGGCCTAGCAAATTTTAGAATAACAAACCCACCTGGTTACCGAAGTGGATAAATCACACAAGAAGAATAATTAAGTCGGGGATTCCGCTCGCCGAACCTACATTAATCGAGATAGTCCTATAAATAACTATCCAACACATGAACAACATACCACAACTTTCAATTAGATCAACTTAGCTCATATAAGTCATATAAACATGCATGTAACAAGTAAACCCCATTTACGAATGAACAACAAAAGTTTTTTAAAACTTAACCCGCTCGGCAATTTTAAAATCAACATAATTTGCAGCACATTGGTCATATAATCATGATTCCAGTTGCATATGAACCCTAAGACATGCATCTACAACTCTTATGAAGACATCGACAAAAATAAGATCATTTACCAGGAGATAATTCCTCAAACATTCATAACCGGGTTGCAGCAAGAAAACTGAAATTTTACACATACAGGGATTCAGTAATTGTCACATAACTCATGCTATAGACCTTCAAATGACGTGATTCCAAAACCAACAGACAGCTAGGAAGTAAGACTACAACTTTCATGAAGACATGAATGGCAAATAAAGGCGTTTGCTTATAGATTATTAATCATACATTTGAAACATGATTGCAGTTCAAGAACAAAATTATACCACCTACAGAGCCTCAGTAAAAATAGAATATCTCATGATATAGACATGATTTTAACTTGATTCAAAAATTAACAAGAAGCTAACACATAATGCTATGTATTTAATGAAGACCACTTTCACATTTGAGTATGTTAGAATATCGATCGCAGTCCAAACATTTAATATATATAGGCTGCCGGGTTTACAGAAAACTGCTTGTACAATTATTTTGTAAAAATCATAACTCACACAATTTAAATCGAAATTTCAAGATTCCAAATCTCACTGAAAGCTAACAGAATAAGCTACAGTTCATATGAAGAACACAACTTCAAGAAACGAGTTCTTGAAGGCCAAAATAGACACACAAACTGAACCACGAATCATTCATTTTTCATGCAAAAATAACAAAACATCATCAATTAAATTCCAAATCACAAGAAACTTAATCTAATCTTCTAATCATGATTTCTAAACATCATCTCCATCATATAATTCCAACTCTCAATATAATATGCACATTATAACAGAGGGGTTCGAGCCAATGAGTACCGTTCTCACGAAAATTTCACGAGAAAGACGAGAGAGGGCTGAACGTCGGAACTGATCGTGTGCGGGTATGCGGGGCTCGCCGGAGTGCAGGGCTCGACGATGATGGCCTGCTCGTGGTGGTGATCAGCTATGAGAATGAGGGACGGAGATTTCTCTTCACTTACGTGCAAGAGAGCGAGAGATGTGAGCGAGAGAGATATTTTCCTCTTTCTGTTGCGTGATATACGAGAGAAGAGAGTCAGGAGATTTTTCTTCTTTTTTTTTTCTGATGCATGAGGGAGAGAGAGAGAGAGAGAGAGCAATGAGAGATCACGAGCGATGGAGAAATGAGGGTGACTGCGGGCTTATGATTGTAAGAGAAGAAAATCTCACCTTAAATAAGCTTAGGGTTTATAATCTTGATATGGGGCGAACCGGTTCGGGATCATGGGCGCGGGGTTCAGTTTATCTTTTCGGTACAGCACTTAATTAATTTACGAAGGTCGGCGAACGAAAGATAAAATAAATTAAACCGGATAATATATATATATATATATATATGTATGTGTGTGTGTGTGTGGGTGTGTGTGTATATTACACATAATATTTATTTAATATTATTAATAATTTAATTACAATTAGGTAAACAATATAAATAATAATAATAATAATCATAAATAAGAATAATAATGCAATAGTAATTACAAAATATCCATAAATAAACGGGGCATTACAGTCTACCCACCTTAAAAATAATTTCATCCTCGGAATTCGAAAAAACGACTACGACATGATATAATCAAGAACAAAAGGGGATATCATCAAAACATGAAATCCGGTACCCCCAATCCGAATCTCGATTACCTTCTTCCTAGTCGCCTCGCCCTCAACTTGACTACCCCCACTGGACTTTGACGAGTATCCCTTTCGGCCTCTCCCTGATGGACCCTCAGATCCAACAGGTCACCGGTACTTCCATACAGGTAGGGTTGTGCCTACCACGCAGCTCGTCACAATTCACACATACCTCGAGATCACGTAGACATTCCCTCCATCATGAGGCATAGAACGTGTCATGCATCCTCGCAAGCTCCGGTGGTGGAGTCAACCATCAAGCTAAGTCATCAACTTGGTTGAGAAGTCACAATAGGACTGACAATCATCAACATCACTTATCCTCAATACTGGTAACTTCAGAACACACGGTTCTGTTTGATACCGTTGACAAAGCCTCACTCCTTACCGACACGAGTAACATCTCGCATGCGGTTTAGGAAGTAATAACTAGATATACTGAAGTGATCTCCCATCGCGGAGTCGATCTCACAAATGGGGATACTCAACATTCCTTTACTAATCATCTAACTCCAATACTCTTTCATTCTTCATAGGTCTCGATCTCTATGAAGTATCCATAGTCTCCAATCGAGACTTAAGACTCCTCTCAGCATCAATGCGAGACTATTATCTTGCCATCTCGAGAAAATCTCGTATGTGGCAAAGGAAACTAATCGATAAGCCTCACACATCGAGGGTTGTTGATTAGGGAATTCATACATGGTTCGAAAGATCAACATACTATTTGGCCAAGAATACTGATTCAATGGCCCAAGGGAACAAGGTCGGTCTGAGGGGTTTCACGCACTGTCACCCGAGGTGTGGCACATACGCTGTCGCTGCATATGCGAGGCGCTGGGACGCGTCTATGTACCTACTCAGAGACCAGCTGCAAGGTTGCAGTTTGGCCATGCGCACTAGCTTGGGGAGTCCGTGTGTTCGATGATGGCGGCAGCAACACTCGTGCGAGTCAACGATTAGCTCTGCAGTTGGCCTCACGTCTCTCAGCACAAGTGTATGTGCCCGACCACCACTTTGTATGCTACACCCAGCCAGGGTCGGCGTTCGGTCTAGAGAAATTTCAATTTATGGGTTTATAATTTCCTAGGTACTGAGATATGAAAGGTTTCTCCACAAGGCTTCTAAAACTACTAAAGTTTGGATTTAACAACAATTTCCAAGGGAAACGAACATTAGCATCACTGCCAGGAATAATCCTAACTCGGTGGTCATTTCTAAACAATAGGATGGTTAGCTCACTTGACTCTTCTTACTAACAGTGTCGGCCGTCATGATAGCTTTTACTTGGGTAGCTAATCGTGCCGGCAGTCCTAAACGAGTTCAACCACATGCACAACCTATAGCTTCCACACTTCGAGATCTTAGCGTAAAGTTTCTCTCGTAAGTGTTTCCAGTCGACATTATAACACTATCAGATTAAGTCATATAGGGCACATAAGCATGCACAATGACGAAAAACTATTTTTGAAAATTTACAACTCAGTTTGCAAAAATAATAACACGCAACGATTTTATAATGGATGAAGCTCTCCACACACCAGTCATATGATCATGATTCAAGTCGGAAAATGATCGTAAGTCATGCTCCTACAAATTTCTTGAAAGCAACTACAGCAAACAATGTCATTAGATCGCATATTTTTCAGCAAATATTCAAATCATGGCCATAGTCCAAACAGAAATATCTAACTTACAGGGTCTCTGTAATTTGAAGATATTTTAAGCTACAAGTATCCAAATAACATGATTTTAAAGCCACTGGAAAGCTAACACAATAATCTACAACTTTGTTGAAGACCACATTGGCAAATAATGATCATCGAGTTTAAACATCAAACATTCCACACATATAATCTGCCAAAAATAAGTTGAACACCTACAGCACTTTAGTAATTCACATATAACTTAAGCTATATACCTCATAATTATGCGATTCCAACACTTATAACAAGCTAGCACTCAAGACTACAACTTTCATGTTGAACACTTTCACGTTCGAGCACGATTAATACCCTTAAACAGATCATACATTAACTATATGCAACAGTCACGACTTCATAAATATGGGTGCACAACATTTATGTAAAAATCATAACAAATTCATTTAAAATCCTTTTATCTATATTCTAAAGGCTATAGAAATAACATACTTTATTTACTCAGAAGAAAATATCTCCAAAAAACGGTTTCTTGAAGGTTAAAACAAGCTCACAACAGAGGCACTGATTACAGAAATTTCATGCAAATCATGCTCAAACCTCATCAATTAAATCCCTATTTGTAAAACATTTGATTAAAGCCCCTAAACATAATTTCTAGCATAGCATAACATAAGCTTCAACATGAATTTCCAACTTTTAACCAAACCACATAATCATGCTTTGAGCATCAATAAGTCACATAATCCTTATCTCATACTCAACTAGTCATGCTTCAAGCTAACATGAACTCGCTCTTACTAAGACACAAGAGACATTAAAAATACAATACCAGAGATTGAACAGAGGTCATAAACATCCATAAAAATAGCAGCCTATAAGACATCAACTCATCTCATTATTTTCGAAACCCGGCAAGGGTCCAAAAGGGCGAATACCTTCCCGGTTCTCATTGACTGGGTCCTCACTCGGGACACTGAATAGAATTATATAGCAAGGAAACTGCTATGGGCAGAACTTATCTCGATAACAATATACTGAAACTCACAACGAGGAACCTCTAGAGTTCGAACTTAACTCTTTATCACTAGAGTTCAACATTAAACACTAGAGTTCACATTAAACCAAAGGTGGATAGATTTCCTAAGCCCCAAAATCACATAATCAGCAACACATCACAAGTAGTTTCATTGGTACTCATGCATCATATATAAACTTACATTATAAGTATTTCCATTGATACTTATATAAAACATACTTTTAAGCAGTGCGGCATGACGAAGACGAGTGGTCAAACACAAGGTTACAATTCACATAATCACATATACATGTAATTTTCATATAGAGCAGTCTACAGAAACGCAGACTGGCTCTGATACCAAAACTGTAAAGCCCCACTTTGATTTTAAAACAAATCCGGACTTTCCAAAAATCAGTAAAACATTTTTCGAAATCATGGGCATTATTTAACGTTTACATAGTCCAAGTCATGTCTGGACTCACGAAGATTCATTACCCGATTTTCACATGGTTTTATTAACTGATAAACAGCAGTTCACATGATTATTAGCTAAACACTATAGCATGCATATTTTATTTCCACATGATATTCAAGTAACACATTTAACGAAAATATCCAAATCCAACCTTTCAAAAATTAAGTTTAAAGAAAATAGCTTCAACATGTCTAAAAAAAAGGAATAAAGGTTCATAAAGACCACACAATTTTTAATCAAAGCGGAAGCATAAAACATAAATATATGCCCGACCCACTCGTCTTTTCCTCGTCATGCTCGACACCTGCTTAACCTGCATCCGTGAAGACACAGGTGGGTGTGAGCACAATTGGAAACTGCGGTGCTCACCATTGTGCACGTAAATAATAACATAATATAACAAGGGGTATGGTCACAACATGATCATACATCAATTTAACATGTCACATCTCCAATCAGTATACCAATAATCTCACTCATGTGCATATCTATCATTAGCCATTGAAGGACATACAACTCTCAACAATGGGAGTGCATACCGAAGGACATACAGCTCTCGACGGCATGGATTTACATAGGGACTTATGTACCTCACAAGGGTATGGCCATTTCAGGACTTAGGAAGATTGCCTCACAAGGGCACCGTCGAAGGACATACAGCTCACATCGACGGGGACAACCGTTCGAAGGACATCCAGCTCACATCGAAGGTTACATGGATTCACACGCATGCAATGATCATATCAATCTAACAAAAAATAAACTATTTACGGCATAGCAAATTTTAGAATATCAAACCCACCTGGTTACCGTAAGTGGAGAAATCACACAAGACAAATAATTAAGTCGGGGATTTCGCTCGCCGAACCTACATTAATCGAGATAGCCCTATAAATAACTATCCAACACATGAACAACTTACCACAACCTTCACTTAGATCAACTCAGCTCATATAAGTCATATAAACATGCATTTAACAAGTAAACCCCATTTACGAATGAACAACACAAGTTTTTTCAAAACTTAACCCGCGCAGCGATTTTAAAATCAACCTAACTTGCAGCACATTGGTCATATAATCATGATTCCTGTTGCACATGAACTCTAAGACATGCATCTACAACTCTTATTAAGGCATCGACAACAAATAAGATTATTTACCAAGAGATAATTCAGCAAACATTCATAACCGGATTGCAGCCAAAAAACTGAAATTTCACACATACATGGATTCAGTTATTGTCACATAACTCATGCTATAGACCTTCAAATGACATGATTCAAAACCAACAGCCAGCTAACAAGTAAGGCTACAACTTTCATGAAGACATGAATGGCAAATTAGGGCATTTGTTCATAGATTATCCATCATACATTTGAAACATGATTGCAGTCCGAGAACAAAATTATGAAACCTACAGAGCCTCAGTAAAAATAGAATATCTCATGATACAGACATGATTTTGACTTGACTCAAAAACTAACAGGAAGCTAAGACATAACGCTACATATTTGATGAAGACCACTTTCATATTTGAGTATGTTAGAATATCGATCGCAGTCCAAACATTTAATATATATATATACGCTGTCGGGTTTACAGAAAACTGCTTGCACAATTATTTTGTAAGAATCATAACTCACACAATTTAAATCGAAATTCCAAGATTCCAAAGCCCACTGAAAGCTAATATGATAAGCTACATTTCATATGAAGGACACAACTTTAAGAAACAAATTCTTAAAGGCCAAAACAGACACACATACTGAACCACGAAACTGTGATTTTTCAAGCAAAATCAACAAAACATCATCAATTAATTTCCAAATCACAAGAAACTTAATCTAATCTTCTAATAATGATTTCTAAACATCATCTCCATCATATAATTCCATCTTTCAAAATAATACGCACATTATAACATAGAGTTTTGAGCCAATGAGTTTCATTCTCACGAAAATTTCACGAGAAAGATGAGAGAGGGTTGAACGTCGGAACTGATCGCGTGCGGGAGTGCAGGGCTCGTCGGAGTGCAGGGCTTGACGATGGTGGCCTGCTCGTGGTGGTGAACAGCGGCGAAGGGAGCAACGATGGAGGTGATCGGCTATGAGAATGAGGGAAGGAGATTTCTTTTCATTTACGTGCAAAAGAGCGAGAGATGTGAGCGAGAAAGATATTTTCCTCTTTCTGTTGCGTGATATACGAGAAAAGAGAGTCGGAAGATTTTTCTTCTTTTTTTTTTCTGATGTGTGAGGGAGAGAGAGAGAGCAATGAGAGGTCACGAGAGAAGGAGAGATGAGGGTGACTGCGGGTTTATGATCGTAAGAGAAGAAAATCTCACCTTAAATAAGCTTAGGGTTTCTAATCTTGCCCATCAAGCAATCCAAGAGAGATATGGAGCGGACCGGTTCAGGATCATGGGCGCGGAGTTCGGTTTCTCTTCTCGGTTCAACACTTAATTAATTTACGAAGGTCGGCGAACGAACGATATAATAAATTAAATCGGACAAAATAAAAACTTTCAAACACGCTGGAAATACTGAATTTCGCATCAAAGCACGAGAGATGCTCATAGTATTAAAAAAGTTGAAAAAAATGCTTCGTGAAAAAATTTAAACGTGCGAAATTGCAATATTAAAAAACTAATGGGTGCACGTTTTTCGACTAATCATGCTTGTCCTCAACCATGAAGCCAAATTTGTCATCTCAACTTGTAATCACACTCTTTCCTCCTCTTCTGTCAATTCAAAATCAATTTTCACAAACAAGAAACACAAATCATGGTGGAACACTCATGTACCGACACCAACGACATATATTCTCAACAATAAATCATTATAGAATATAAACTAGCTTATATTGTAAAAGTGTTTAGTAAAATTAGTTGTTAAGCTACCTGAAATAAAAATTTCAACGAGCTTATTTGAAAAGCTTCCCAGAGAAGCTTATCAAATAAGCTGGTCCCGCCAAACGATGTGTATTTGAATACAATGAGCTTATAAGCTAACCAAATAAGCTAGCTTAACATTGGCTTATAATTTAAATAAGTCAATGAAATAAGGGTGTTACTATTTACCACATGTGTTTTACTATTTACCGCCCCCAGAAATGACGATTTTGCCCTTTTAATAAAAAAAAAATCTGAAAAACCGAAGTTTTGGCCTTTCCACAAACATAACTTATCAAAAAAAATTCAAAGATCCATACATCATCACAGTGATAAAAAAAAAAAAGAAAAAATCTGAAAAAGAATTGAAAATTACGAAAAAATTAAAATTAATCCAAAAAAATTCGAAACTTCACCGAAAAAATCAAGAAAAAATGGCAGGACAATCCTCAAGAACCGGGAAAGGGCTCTCCAATTCACAAGTAATTTTTTTTTTTTACAATTTTAACGAAGTAAACAAAAAAAAAAAAATATGGCCGCCGGTCGGCAGGCTATTGCAGCCTCTTTCGTATAGGCCGACCGTCGATTGCGGCCGCATTCGTGTAGGCCGACCGTCGATTGTGGCCGCATTCGTATAGGCCGACCGTCGATTGCGGCCTACTCCATTTCAGCCGCAGCTAGCGTGTGTGCTCTGGGCCGTGGTTTAAGGCCGGCTTGTGTTCTTCGAGCCGCGGTTTGCGGCCAGCCCGCGGCCGATTCATTTTTTTTCGTTTTTTTAATTAAAAATGTTTTTAAAGTAATTAAGAGAGTTAATACTAAATTTTTTTTTTTCAATAATGCTTAAATATGAATATTCATCAATAAAATTTAATAAAGAAATTAAATATTAATATTTCTAAGAATATTAAATATTAAATATTTTGTAATAGTACTTAAATATGAATATTAAATATTAATATTTATACCTAATATATATTACAAATTATATTGATAATTATACTAATTATGATACTAAGTATTATATTAGTATAAATTAATTAGTATTTAGGATAATTAAAAATTCTATTTATACTAATATATTAGTTATACTACTATATTAGTTATACTACTATATTAGTTACACTACTATATTTAGGATAATTAAACATTCTATAAATACTAATTTAGGATAATTATTAGCACAATTATACTTCTAATTATACTACCTACTCAACTACTATAAAATTAAATTAATTATATTATAAAAAATTATATTAGCATTAAATATTAAGTTATAATTAGAATGAATTTCTTATAAAACTTAATTTATAATATTATAAATTATTTTATTAACTTATTAACATATATGGTAAGCAGGGGTCAATCGAAGATTTTGGAGGAGACGGTGTTGATTACGGATGTTGTTTCGCTACAAGTGACCTATTTCATAGTTGTGACGAAGCTGTTAAATGGGAAAAAAACATTGCAATAATATGGGGTTTCCAGTTGGTGATCTCGAGAAACATAAATAACGGAGGAAAAGAGTTGAGGTGTCATCGAGGGGAACGTTACAGAGGTACTGCAGGAAAAGTAGGAAATTTCGTTAAGGCTGTTATGAGAAAATCGAAAACAAAAGCCACCGGCTGCCCTTTTATGATAAACGTCAAACGTGATGCAACATCCAAAAAATTTTGTATCTCGGTTCCTTTAGATGACGAGAAGGGGAAGCATAATCATGCGTTTGTTGTGAATCCCTAGGGTCAGCGACAGATGAGCGGACTCAGCGATCCATCCAGAGAGATTGTCCGTGATATGAGTTCTGCTCAGGCACCACCGGCAGTAATTCTGGCTGCAATTCACGAGAAACACCCTGTGGACAACGCAACTATCCGACAAGTGTATAATCATAAAGCTAATTTGCGGAAAGAAAGTTTGGAGGGGAGAGATGTGCCTGGGCAGCTTCTACATTTGTCTACGGTCAGCAAGTACATAGTTTATACTGACGTTAATCCGAACACACAGGCGTTGACACATGTGTTTATGTCGCATCCACAAGCAGCCAGTTTATTCCGGACATATTACTGGTATGTCGGTATAGATTCCACGTACAAAACCAACAGGTATGTTACTTTACTTTATAAATAGACAGTTGATTGTGAATCTTATTTTAATTATTATGTTTGATTGAGTAAGTTTTTTTATTGTATGTTTTATCTTCTTGTTACAGGAATCATATGCCGTTGGTGGAGATGGTTGGGATGACGCCGTGCAATAGAAACTTCTTAATTGCCTATGCAATTATGAAGGACGAGAGCGCGTCCAGCTATGACTGGGTCCTACAGCGGTTGAGACTTCTTCTAGAGCCAACTAAAAGTCCTTCAGTCATTGTCACTGACAGGGAGTTGGGGTTGATTACTCCTATCCACACGAATATCCCACAGTCGGCCCACCTATTGTGCACGTGGCACATCAACAAAGATGCGGAAGACAATGTGTATAAACTAACATCAAAAAATAAGGTCTTCGTAGAGAAGTTCACGCACGACAAGTGGAAGAAGGTCATCGAGGCGAGCACGTTGGATGCATACGAAGCTGCCTTAGCTGATATGAATGCTACATACGTGAAATTTCCTCGTGTGCTAGAATATGTGAAGAAGACATGGTTAGGCTATTAGGAGAAATTTGTCAGAGCGTGGACGAACTCATTGTTATATTTTGGCAACACGACGACGTGTAGGGTGGAGAGTGCCCACGCTACGTTGAAGAGGTGGCTTCACACGTCGACCGGTTCGCTTGACATGGTGTGGGAGAAGATTGACAAGGAGATTGAGTCTCAAATGACTCAAGTCAGGTATATTCCTTAATTTATATATATTATTGTGTTATTACTGTATTCATTATATAATATGTTTGATTTATGCCTAATGTTATGTAATGTATTACCAGGGAGACGCTAGAGTCTTCGAGACATAGGATGCATATGGGTTACCATGGATTCCCATTCGCGCAGTTGAGATTGCGAGTTTCGCATTATTGTTTGGATCTATTGAATGATGAGTTTCAGAGAATGCGAGACTTGGGCGAAGATATTTTGGATCGCTGCGGATGTGTACTGAGTTACACTCATGGGCTTCTTTGTGCCTGTCAGCTAAATGGGGCATATACTATGAGTATGGAAATTACGCCCGACATGATTCACGAGTTCTGGAGCACACTAGTGGTGAATGAGCCAAGTATAATTGTGATGTTGAGTGTGTTGTTTAATTTTTTCACGTATTCTTTCATTTATATAATTAATTATTTATAGTGTGTTGTTTAATTTTTTAAATTTTTGTAACGGACAGGTCACCAGAGTGCATCAGGAAGTGGATGGACAGATCGTGATAATTTTCGGAGGCTTGCATTAGAGGTTGAAGAGGCCGATCCTGCAACGCTGAGGTACGTTACTCAGTTCATGGACTCTACACTTCACCCCGACCAACAAGGTTACACAGAACCTCCAGTGATTGAAAATCCGAGAGGTCGGCCCAAGAAGCCTAATTCAACAAAGCGAGATCCATCCAAATGGGAGTACAGTCAAAGAGGCCGCCGTAAAAGCACTTCTTCGTATGCTCAATCACAGTCGGAGTACATGGATACAGATCGCTGGGTTGGGCGTAAGAGCACTTCTTCGTGTGCTCCATCGGTCTGGGAGTACAGGGAAAGAGGTCGTCCAGTGGGGCGTAAGAGCACGTCTTCATCTGCACCGACAAGCTTGTCTTCTCAACCTTCTGATGATCCGACAGGTGATTTTTATTTTTTTATTTATCTGTACAATAATTAATCATGTTTGTAAATTCGATTATTTAAATTCTGACGTGAAATTATTCTAATATTACAGAGACTTTCTCGACGCCCTTCTTTTAATATATATATCAAAAAATTTGAAAAAAAAATCAAACATTACGAAAAAATTTAATATAAAACCGAAAAAAATCGAAAAAAAAAACGAATTAATCAACAAAAAATGTCGGGACAATTCTAAAGCGCCGGGAAAGGGCTCTCCAATTCACAAGTAATATTTTTTTTTGTTTACAATTTTAATGAATTAAAAAAAATTCTGGACGCAGGGCGGCAGGCGAATGCGGCCGCATTCGTATTATGTCGACCGGCGATTGCGGCTCGATATTGTTGGGACAGTTGTTAATTGCGGCCTACTCCATTTCTGCCGCATTCTAAGGGTGCGGCCTGTCCCCATAGGGCCGCTACTAGCGGCCGTTTTTTTGTTCTTCAAGCCGCGCTTTGCGGCCGGCCTATGTGCTCTGGGCCGCCCCCGACCCAGATATTTTTTTTTCATTTTTTTAATTAAAAATGATAAATTTAAGAAAGTTAATAATAAATTTATTTTATTATTTTGAAATAATACTTAAATATAAATATTCAATAATATAATTTAATAAATATATTAAATATTAAAATTTTATTATTTTTTTTTTCATTTTTTTATGATCCGACAGGTGATTTTTATTTGAACGATAATTAATCATGTTTGTAAATTCGATTATTTAAATTCTGACATGAAATTATTCTGATATTACAGAGACTTTCTCGACGCCCTTATTTGAATATCGACATTCTGACAAAATTCCCTACTTAGTGCATCCCTACGTAGAGAGCTATCTAGATGTGACACCGGATGGGAACTGCGGATTTCGGGTGGTGGCGAGTTACGTGTATAGGGATCAGAATATGTGGCGTTACGTCAGAAACAACATGGTAAATGAGATTTTAGCAAACAGACAACGATACGATCCTTTGTATTACCATGCCCTCGATGTCGCAGTCAATCGAATAAGATGGGAAGGGGGTGGTTGTGGGCAGGAGCATTGGATGGAAGGTTTAGGCGACCTCTTTGTAATTGCTACATTGTTTAATGCAGTTGTCGTGTTGTTAGGCAAGGGTGAGACAAATGACAATATCGACTGGAATAGTTTGACATTCTTGCCGCTGCACGCACCATCCACCGCTACGGGACCTGATCGCGAGATCGTGATAGGTCATCTCGGTTCTTACAAACACTACATTCGTCTTAATTTATCATCTGATTCTCCATTTCCCCCTATATGTTCATTCTGGGATAGATACCGAGATGGGACGGTCGCAGAATATGCTAATTTGTACCAGAGGAGGATCAAGTTGTGGCGTCTTATTCGTAGTACAACTGGATCGTGATATACTATGATATTCTACTTATGTATTATGGGTGATACCGATATTGTGCACCATTTTCTTTTATTTATTTATTAATCTATGATATTAGAGGCGTGACGCGCAGACACATAAGATTCAAATGAGCTAACAACAAATAAAAGAACAAAAAACAAAAACAGTTCAACCAAAAGTAACTTGTACGTACAACAAAGTCAATAATATAAGATATATATAAAAAAAAAACATTCAGCCCATCACCGCTTCGCCCTATCGCAATCGGCATTAAGTAGGTTCAGCTCACGTGCAAATTGCGCAGCCAACTCAGAACCATCACTCTCCAATCGCCGCAGCTGGTCTGCCCACACGGATTGGTACCGTCCGACCCACTACACAAAATAGATGAATTAAAATATATGATGACATATAAATTTTTTTAAAAAAAATGTAATGACAGAATATTAACTAAATTTTATTATCACATATAAATTTAAAAAAAAAATGTAATGACAAAATATTAACTAAATTTTAGTCAAAGACTTACATAATCGTAGTTGGCGCGCGCAGGGATCGCGTCGGCGTCCGGCAGAGTCTGAGGCAGAAGTCTAGGATGATAAACCCGCTCATACCATCTCAGATAGTCTCGATGGGTCTGCCCTCGATCATCTACGGGGGTCTCCGTAAAATCAGACAAGTGCAGAGAATGAGGGACCGAGAACTGGTTCCAGCTATCCTCGGCTGCATTATCAGCATGCTCAACCGTGTACGACTGAGACTCACAAGGCCTATTTACCTGTGTCAGACGGTAAATGCCAAGAGGGACAATCTGGACGTAGCCTAACTGACGCAAACACCGCAGAGGCATGTAGGGCTCCACAATATCCCGGTACCTAAGGTATCCGAAATAAAGTGTCCTAGGCTCTACCTCATGTGGCTTGCGCTCGTATGGCAGCCAGTTCACCTGTTCACAATTGCATAAAAACATTGATTCAAAAATTCGATTATTTGAAATAACTTTCAACTAAATTTAAATAAATTAACTTTACGTACATCGGCAGCGGTGAGTGTGTCAATCTGCCTCCGAAAATCCTCGAGACGCGCATC
>CACSLK010008833.1:2266613-2278325 GCA_902706635.1 Striga hermonthica
TATTAATATATTTAATATATGAAATTTTGTAAATAATTTTTTTATTAAGTAATAATATATTCCAAAACTAATTTATTTAAAAAAAAAAAGTCGAGCCGCAATCGGCGACTGTATGTGCCTACACCGTCCGCAATCGCGGCCTGGCACCTTCGAATGCTGCCGCGATCGCGGCCTGGCTTGTTCAACAACAAACCGCCTTTCGAGTCCGGCAGATCCCAAAAAAAATAACGGAAAAATATGAAAAAAAATACCTGTGGAATCGCGGCCTTCTTGCGGTGTCACTTTTGTCCTCCGACCATTTTTTCGATTTTGCTTCGAATTAAGATGTTGTTTGAATTTTCTTTTTACGTACTGTGAAGAGGGAGAGAGAAGGGAGAAGGTGTTTTGGAGGAGAAATTTTTAGTTGTGGAATACCGATGGTTTTTGGCTTTTTTGGGATTGTTTTTGGCTTTTTTTTTTCTTTTGTTTTTTTTTTAATGGGGGAGGGAAAGGGCGGCTGGGGAGGGGTATGGATTTTTTTTTTTTTTTGGCTTTTTTTAGGATTTTTTTTTAATTACTAAGGGCAAAAAAGTCTTTTTGGGGGCGGTATTAGTAAAATCAATGTGGTGTTTAGCAATTCACTAATTAACAAAGAATGATTTTATTCGAAACGATAAGAAGACAAAATTGTACTCTCACATGCAATTATTCTTGTAAAAGTTTTTAATTTAGTTTTATTGTGCATATTCTCAATCTTTCCTAAAAAAAAGGAAAAAAAAATGAATAAACAAGACTAACATAGATAGTGAAAATTTGTCAACCAAAATTTTCATTTAATTATTTTCACCATCACTTTTAAATATTATTATTTCAAAAATTGCATTTCAACTTTCAATGTATCTGACATAATTCATTAGAGCATCCACATTGGTTTAACATTATTCTCATTCATTCAATCAAAAAGTTACACTATCTCTCATACACATCATCTTTCCACTAAATCTCTCCCCATTTAAACACACATCCACATTCATACACATTCATTTAAATACATATATGGGACCCATTATCAACTCATTCAATATAATTTTTTATATTCTATTCACAATAAAAATAAATTTTAATATTTTTTATATTATAACAATAAGTTTTAAATCCATGAAAATAAAAAAATACTACAAGACCAAAATAACTTAAATTAAGATTAGACCAAAAAAAATAGGACAATTACAAAAATATTTTTTTTAGTTGTTGGCAAAATAAATAAATATAAAAATAAAAATAAAAAGACAAAATAAATAATTATTTCAAAACAAAAAAAAAAAGAAAAAAAAACATGCACGCATGGACAAAATAAAATAAGATTTTAAAACAAAAAAAAAATAAATACAAAACATTGAATAAACAATTAACTGTTAACTAAAACTCAAGAAAAAAAGTAAAAAAAAAAATAAAGTAGCATGAATGGCGTTCAAGAGGCTGAACGTCGAATTGGGCCCACTAAATAATGGATGTGCCACATCCGTGTTAAATGGCAACATGGCGTTTAAACGCCCAAAAGAATGAAGCGATGCAGGTGCCCTTATGAAATGCACTTCTTTTATTTGACTAATGGAAAATAGTAATGTAAAATATTGACAAGACCATAAGAATATAAAAGTGAAAATATAATTCGAAATCACATTATAATATAAATTATGTATCATGTGCATTGCACGTGCACTTTACTAACTAGTAAAGTGCATGTGCGATGCACGTGGTGGCGAATGTATTTTTCCACTTAAACTCAATAAAATAAATTGAGTAATTTATGAAAAATATCATTGTAGAAACGAAATAAAATGTAGAACGAAAGAGCTTGTAATTTTTTTTTTTCAAAAATAACATAATGATTTCCTAATATTAAAAAAATTAAAATAACATATCACAACCCCATCATAAAATATATAAAATAATGAGTCATCAATGGAAAAAAAACTAATAACAAAATAAGGACCTAATGTATATTATAGATGCATTAGTTCTTTTATTTATTTATGTTAGATGATTCAAACGTGGTTTTCGGTCAGGTTTAGACGTTTTCATAAGAAAAAGTCATACTGATTGGAGTTTAATATATCAATAGTATTGCAAAAACTTTTGTTAATTTATTTAGCAAAATGTCTATTTTATTTAAAACTAATATTTATGCTCTCCATTATAAACTAGTTCATTAGTATCTCTCCATATAGATAAATTGGTATGTACTACATGAAGGCATAGCCCTACATGGTGGGAACGAATTTCATCTCTAAAGAAATGTTGACTTTCCAAAATCTTGGTTTTATGTATTTCTCCCAAGGCATTAAATTATATTTTTAAATAATCAAATTACATGAAAGTACATTCTCTAAAGTAATTGCACATATGTTCAAGCACAACATACCAATGAGATTGTAAATATTCCTATCAAAAAGTGACAAATTCATTCAAATATTCAAAAATATTTTGATCAAACCCCGACATTCCATTTTCAATGTTATTTATCTGGAAGATAAACGAACTATATAATTTATTATTTGCAAATCATTGACTATCTTAATTATTGCAATGGTTCTAGAGTTGTTTATCATAATATATTTCACATTCGTTTGTATTTACAATATTTATGTGCCAAATAAAATTTTAATGGTTTTATTGTCCAAGTTTTTGCATCATACATAATGCTTCAAAAATTTAAGATAAAAATTATTTCTTGATTCTTCAACAACAATAAAAAAAAAAATACAAAATGAAACAATATTAAGAAACATATCATTTGCTAAAATAATTGAGATGTGAAGAATAACAATTATATTATATTATGATATTCTTACTCATATGTGTAATAATCCGTTTTATTGTGGAGCTTGCTATTATTAATTGTCTTTATTATTATTATTATTATTATTATTATTATTATTATTATTATTATTATTATTATTATTATTATTATTATTATTATTATTATTATTATTATTGATGTTAAATGCCAATTTGCCATTATTTGTTGTTATTAGTAAGATTACTATTATTAATATTTATTTGTCTAATTGTTTTTAAATAGTTATTATTAAATAAATAATAATTGTGTGTGATATGTATATGTATCAACCGGATTAATTTATTACTCGCCGTCAATCGAATATCTCGAGAATTCTTATTATCGCGTTGTATTCTTTTCGGTCCGATTAAATTGGTTCCGACCCAATTTGACTTAAGTTCCAGCCTATTTAATTTTTTTTTTCCCAGCTCAAAGGATTATAATGTCTTGGCCCAGCTTGAGTAATGCCTATAGCCCAATTCTTTTACATACATCTTTGGCCTTTTATATACATTATCCTAAGCCCAATTGTGAGTATCATTTCCCTACATTTGCTTTGGGCCTTTTTATGATTTATTTCGGCCCACATGAAATTACAACTTTCAGCCCAAGCGAGAGTCTTTCTTCTTCTACTCCCAGCGATCGAGTCGTCGTCGTCTCCAACGGATCAAAATCTGGTTACGATTTTTAAGGCACATTCTCCACCTCCCTCTCTCATGTCTTATATCTCGGCCAAGAGGTAAACTCTTATCATTGGTACCAGCAATTCAAAACGTTTATTCTCTCTCTCTCTCTCTCTATCATCTATATATAAAAAAAAAAGAAAAAAAAGAGATCGCTGCCTGCAA
The DNA here is from genome assembly GCA_902706635.1 of Striga hermonthica. Lineage (NCBI taxonomy): Eukaryota > Viridiplantae > Streptophyta > Magnoliopsida > Lamiales > Orobanchaceae > Striga > Striga hermonthica. The sequence goes on from CACSLK010008833.1 coordinate 2,270,283, forward strand.
TTTCCGGCGATCTGCAGCTCGATCGCCGGTGCTCACTCGTCACCATCCCGTCGAGCCAGCCACCCCTTCAAGCTTTGTTCCTTTCGACCTCAAGCAGCGAAGTACATCAGCTCCGCTCGAGATTTGCCGACGTCCGCCATTAATTCCGGCAACCCTGTTCGCACGGTGATACTTTCCTCAACTTCCTCGCTCGTTGTTAACGTCCACGCAACAGAGCAGTGGAGAACCAGCAGAGCAGTCGAGAACCATCAGGCAGCCCCGTGTTCGGAAGTTTTGAGCTTCGAGGTCCGTTCGTACGTCGACCCCATTCGTCTCGACCGTTTATCAACCGAGCTCGTCGATTCCTGAAGAGAGGTATGCGGCGAACCTCCTTATTATTATGTTCGTACTCGTGATAATCGTTCGACTTTGTTGTGCTCGCTGAAATCGTTTATCGTCGGATTATTTATTGTTGTTTGTTTGTTCGTTATTTATATCGTATGTTCGTGGACTATTCGAGGATAACTGGAACTCTCGTTTACGAAAAAGTGAATGTCCTTATGTTGCTGTGATAAATTTGTATAAATTCGGAGTCCCTTTTTGTTAATTCGAACCGTCGTTAGGTTGTTCGGGTGGTTCGAACCCCAAGACGTTCAATTTGTATTTATTTTTGGTTGTTCCGTCTTCGAGCCAAAACCATTGTTAAAATATTTTTCGAACTCTGGGAAATGCTATGTTCGATAATGTCATAAATGTTCAAACACCCTCGTAAAATTTTTTGTTGAAACTCGTCCATTTACGAACCAATGTTGCAGCTTTGTCGATTTCTTTTTCTGAGTCTCTGTTTTCTGTTCAGTAGTTGCAGACGTCTCTTTTAATTGTAGAAAAAACAATTTCATTAAATTAGCAACCAGAGCATATGGTGCAGTGGTGTTCATCACCTGTTTCTTTGCGCGAGATCAGGGGATCGAATCCAGGTCTTGAGGTAGCCATCCTTTATTTTGCCATTTTCAGGCAGTAATCTCCTATTGCAAGCGGGCCGTCCCGGCCCGATTCCAGCCCACGCGCGTGCCCAATCTCCCGCACACCGCACAGCTGCCCTGGCCCACGAGCCTGCGCCGCGGCCCAGTGAGGCCCGCGAGCCTTCAGCCTTTAGAAAGTGTTGGGCCAGCCCTTTATGGCCGAACTTCCGCACACTCCAGGCCCAGAACCTTGGCAGCTCGGCCCAATTTACTTTTTAGATTTATTTTGAGTTCCGGAAGCCGTTTTTTGCACCGATTTCAAAAATAAAAATTATTTTCTAATGAGAAAAATTTGGAAAAAATTATTTTAAGTCCCGAGACTCCATTTTTGTCTCTGAGTCCTATTTTTCAGAAATAAGAGAGTTCCAAGTCCACCAAAAATCTAATCAAAAACCCTTAAGCATTAATTTTGATTAAGTGTGGGTTTTATGTTAAATTCAAGTAGTGAGATATATTATTGATATATTATCTCGCTAAAATGTAGTGTTTGAGGAGTCGAGACCTCGACCTACGTACCTATTTTGTGTGATTCTCTACCTCGGTTTCCAGGTGGGTTTTGATAAATTACTATGCTTTAAATGTTATTACTGTTTTAAATGTGGTATGATCAAGGTATGCATGTGAATCATGTAGCCTTCGGTGTGAGCTGTACCGGCCACCGAACGGTTATCCCCGTAGCTATAGAACGTACCCGTTGGGTAGTCTCCCTTGAGAGCCGTAAGACCAGGGCGTAGGTTCTGGCTGGTGATCCCCGATTGTAAGACCAATTCGTAGGTTTTGGCTGGCGGGGTGGTTTACTCCTACTGACTGGGCATCGTTGTAAGACCAAGGCGTAGGTCTTGGCGTTCAAATCGAGTATCAGCAGTAGTCTATGCGTAGGTGTGCACATGAGTCTGATTATTGTGATTATTGATGGGAGAATGGGATAGATTATTGCTTCGTATACATGCTGAGACCATACTATATTGATTATTGATTATTGTTCCCTTATTGCAAATGATGTTTATTGCATAGTGGTGAGCACTACTGTTTCCTTTCGTGCTCATCCCCAACTGCTCTTCATGGATGCAGGTTGGTTTATGCCGGCACGACGGAAGGGATGCGAGTGGTGGTCTTTTAAATTGATTAATGCTTCCGGCTGATAAACTAATTACTGTTATTATTGCTTTTGGATTTTTGGATTATTGATAGGGAGTGTACTCCCTAGGATACTATTGATGATTGGATTGCTTGGATGATATTATGGATGATTGGGGTTTTAATATTGATTAATGAGGAGTGATAAATGATTGAGTATGGGGAATTTGATGAGTATTGAATATTGATTTGAAAATGAGTAGCGTCTCAAGTGTTTTGAAATAAATTTGAAAAATTTATTTTGAATTTCGGAAAATAGAAGTGGGGCGTTACAGTTTGGTATCAGAGTCAGTCTGCGTTTCTGTAGACTGGTTTAAGTATAAAAAGTTGATTATGTGATTATGTGTTTCGAATTCATGTTAAGACCACTCGCTCTCGTCGTGCCGCGCTAGCTCAGGTATGAGTGCCTGAATAACTTTGAGATTATTGTATATTGGTTGATTATTGATTATTGAAATGAAATCGGGGTTAGGGCTAATCCACCTTTAAATGCGAACTCTAGTGTTGAACTCTAGACTTCCTATATTATTGTGCTAATTTTGTTCGGCCTATTCAATGTAGAGCTATGAATACCCGCAACAACCGCAACAGGCAACCATTCCCGTCTCCGTCTCCACCCCAGTCTCCACCTCACCAGTAGGCTCCAAACCATGCTGGGGCTCATTTGAAAATCGTGCTCCAGTTGCGGAGTCTAACTCCACCAGAATTTCATGGGACTGAAGGGCCAGAGGCTGTGGCGGAGTGGATACGTCAGCTAGAGCAGAACTTTGACCTCCTGCAATGCTCTGATGAGCAGAAGGTTATTTGTGGCCGTTATATGCTTAACGGCAGTGCCGCCCTATGGTGGTCCAGCTACTGGAGACTGAGGCAGGCCGAGCTGAACGTTCTGACTTGGGACCGCATGAAGGAAGTGGTCCTTGAGAAGTATTATCCTCAGGGCTATCGCATGAGGATGGAGCGCGCTTTTTGGGACATCACTAAAGGGACCGACACAGTGGAGGAGTACGAGCAGGAGTTCACCCGCATGAGCGCCTTTGCTCCACATATGGTGGACACCGACCTGAAGAAGGCCCACAAGTTCCGGGATGGGCTGAACCAAACTCTCCGTATGCATGTTGCTAGCCAGGGAGATCTTCCCTTTGATGAGACCGTTTTCCGAGCCACCCAGCTTGAGAGTTATCAGACTCTCAATGTTCCTGCCCCTTCCACTCAGTTAGTTCATCCCATTTCCTCCGCGCCGCCTGGCTTTAGTTCGGGTAAGAGGAAGGCTGATTCCAACCGGGACAACTGGAAGGGGAAGCGTGGCAGGAATGACCATCGTGGTGAGCGCCCTGTCGCTCGGGACCAGCTTCCGAAGTGCCGTAACTGTGGTCGTTATCATCCAGGAGAGTGCCATTTTGCCCAGCGAGTCTGCTTCAACTGCATGAAGCCCAGTCACTTCTACAGCAACTGCATCGAGCCCCCGAGACAGCAGCCTTACCAGCAGCCCCTCCAGCTGCGGCAGCCCCAACATCAACAGCTTCCCCCGCCGCCGCCTCAGCAACAGATTCAGCAGCAGCAGCAGCAACAGCAGGCCCAACCAAGGTTTGGTGAAGGAGGTCGAGCACGGGTATAAACGATGGCCCAGTATGAAGCCGAACAGAACCAAGGCCAAGCAATTGATCGAATGTCAGAATTGAGATAATTATTTGTTCCTTCTTTTTTGTTAGAATTGCATTTCTCGTAATTTTGGCAGACCTTGTTTATTTCCCTTTGTCTTGTTAGACAAGTTTGAATTTCGTTTGAGACTCTTACTGGTTATTTTGAATTTCGCTTTGAGACTTCTATTGGTTATTCAATTTTCGTTATTTGGAAATTTTTCTTGTCTTTTCTTTCCTCGCGTAGAATGAGATTTCAGATGGAGTTAAAGATCTTAAAATTTAGTTGAACTTTATCTGTACTCGTAAATTTAGAGTTTTGTATCGTGACATCTTTAAGTCAATGCGAAGGGTTCAAGAGAGCGAATAATGTTGCAACTCTTGAGAATACCTGGGCCTAGAGATAGGCGTAAATCATTCCCCCACTTTTTTTTGTGAATGAATTGAGAGTCATGCCAGAGGGTCGTACGTGGAAGTCTCCGCCTACCTGATCGAGAAGAGTTTCAACAAAATTCTATAAATGCTATGGATAAGGAGAAGTCTTTAAGGAGGGTAGCTGAGGAGGTATGAGGAACATCGTGATTAACCAACTAATTGACGCATGATGAAGTACAGGTACCCTGACAGCGAAGTCGGAGTGCTTGGATTTTGTAGTTCAAATTAGGGTCGCAAAACTCTAGGGAATTTTCGATCTTCGTGTACGTATCAAAACGGAGAGATGTAACAGCTGATGAGAAATGAACTGTAGCTACTGGATGTGGGCGGTGCAGGTGTACTGTGTGTTGGTGCCGCGCACAGGCGTGCCACGCTCGGTGATGCATCTCGAGTTGTAGGAAGTGCCGTGTGTAGTGTGCCGCATGTAGCATGCCGCGTTGCCGCATGCCAGGCCAGCCATTCATGTCACAGTTGCCAAGTCTCTAACGTGTAAATACGTATCGAGTCCGGGAAATTTTCACGTGTATTGCATTTATCTAAGTCTTTCTTGGAGGACTAAAGAAGTGAGGCAACTTTGGATGTTTTACCTTTAAGAGTTGTTGTACTCGATTGCATTGTTATGACCACGCGAAGTGAGGAGCTTGTGGTAAGAAAAGAGGCTGCGGCCAGGCTATATCAGTTCTATTATGACCCTCGACCAAGTTGATGACTTAGCCTGATGATGGGCTACACCGCTAGGAGTTTCGAGGATGCATGACACGTTATATCTCTCATGATAGAGGAACGTGTGCGTGACCTCGAGGTATGTTTGTCTTGTGATGAGCTGTGTGTTAGGCAGAACCCTACCTATATGGAGGTACCGGTGACCTGTTGGGCCCGAGGGTCCATCAGGGAAAGGCCGGGAGGGGTACTCATCAAAGTCCAGTAATGGTAGTCGAATCGAGGGCGAGACGACTTGGGAGAGAGAGTAACTGCGAATCGGAGGGAGTACCAAATATCCTGTTTTGATATCCCCTTTGCATTCTAGTGCTTTCTAGGTTTTTATTTTCGAATTCCGAGTACGGAATTCTTTGTGAGGTGGATAGATTGTAATACCCTGTTTTATTGTGGATTATTTGGGAATAATTATTAATTATTGCTATTATTAATTGTCTTTATTATTATTATTATTATTATTATTATTATTTATTATTATTATTATTATTGATGTTAAATGCCAATTTGCCATTATTTGTTGTTATTAATAAGATTACTATTATAAATATTTATTTATCTAATTGTTTTTAAATAGTTATTCTTAAATAAATAATAATTGTGTGTGATATGTATACGTATCAACCGGATTAATTTATTACTCGCCGTCAATCGAATATCTCGGGAATTCTTATTATCGCGTTGTATTCCTTTCGGTCCGATTAAATTGGTTCCGTCTCAATTTGACTTAAGTTCCAGCCTATATAATTTTTTTTCCCAGCTCAAAGGATTATAAAGTCTTGGCCCAGCTTGAGTAATGCCTATAGCCCAATTCTTTTACATAAAATCTTTGGCCTTTTATATACATTATCCTAAGCCCAATTGTGAGTATCATTTCCCTACATTTGCTTTGGGCCTTTTTATGATTTATGCGGCCCACATGAAATTACAACTTTCAACCCAAGCGAGAGTCTTTCTTCTTCTACTCCCAGCGACCGAGTCGTCGTCGTCTCCAATGGATCAAAATCTGGTTACGATTTTTAAGGCACGTTCTCCACCTCCCTCTCTCATGTCTTATATCTCGGCCAAGAGGTAAACTCTTATCATTGGTACCAGCAATTCAAAACGTTTCTTCTATCTCTCTCTCTATCATCAATATATAAAAAAAAAAAAGAAAAAAAAGAGATTGCTGCCTGCAATTTCCGGCGATCTGCAGCTCGATCGCCGGTGCTCACTCGTCACCATCCCGTCGAGCCAGCCACCCCTTCAAGCTTTGTTCCGTCGGAGCTCAAGCATCAAAGTCCATCAACTCCGCTCGAGATTTGCCGACGTCCGCCATTAATTCTGGCAACCATGTTCGCACGGTGATACCTTCCTCAACTTCCTCGCTCGTTGTTAACGTCCACGCAGCAGAGCAGTCGAGAACTAGCAGGCAGCCCCGTGTTCGGAAGTTTTGAGCTTCGAGGTCCGTTCGTACGTCGACCCCATTCGTCTCGACCGTTTGTCAACCGAGCTCGTCGATTCCTGAAGAGAGGTATTCGGCAAACCTCCTTATTATTATGTTCGTACTCGTGATAATCGTTCGACTTTGTTGTGCTCGCTGAAATTATTTATCGTCGGATTATTTATTGTTGTTTGTTTGTTCATTATTTATATCGTATGTTCGTGAACTATTCGAGGATAACTGGAACTCTCGTTTACGAAAAAGTGAATGTCCTTATGTTGCTGTGATAAATTTGTATAACTTCGGAGTTCCGTTTTGTTATTTCGAACCGTCGTTAGGTTGTTCGGGTGGTTCGAACCCCCGGACGTTCAATTTGTATTTATTTTTGGTTGTTCCGTCTTCGAGCCAAAACCGTTGTTAAAATATTTTTCGAAATTTAAAAAATGCTATGTTCGATAATGTCATAAATGTTCGAACACCCTCGTAAAAATTTCTGTTGAAACTCGTCCATTTACGAACCTATGTTGCAGCTCTGTCGATTTCTTTTTCTGAGTCTCTGTTTTCTGTTCAGTAGTTGCAGACGTCTCTTTTAATTGTAGTAAAAACGATTTCATTAAAATTAGCATCCAGAGCATATGGTGCAGTTGTGTTTATCACCTGTTTCTTTGCACGAGATCAGGGGATCGAATCCAGATCTTGAGGTAGCCATCCTTTATTTTGCCATTTTCAGGCAGTAATCTCCTATTGCAAGCGGGCCGTCCTGGCTCGATTCCAGCCCGCGCGCGCGGCCCGATCTCCCGCACACCGCACAGCTGCCCTGGCCCGCGAGCCTTCAGCCTTTAGAAAGTGTTGGGCCAGCCCTTTGTGGCCCAACTTCCGCACACTCCAGGTCCAGAACCTTGGCAGCTCTGCCCAATTTACTTTTTTAGCTTAATTTTGAGTTCCGGAAGCCGTTTTTCGTACCGATTTCAAAAATAAAAATTATTTTCTAATGAGAAAAATTTGAAAAAAATTATTTTAAGTCCCGAGACTCCATTTTTGTCTCCGAGTCCTATTTTTCAAAAATAAGAGAGTTCCAAGTCCACCAAAAATCTGATTAAAAACCTTTAAGCATTAATTTTGATAAAGTGTGGGTTTTATGTTAAATTCGAGTAGCGAGATAGATTATTGATATATTATCTCGCTAAAATGTAGGTGTTTGAGGAGTCGAGCCCTCTACCTACGTACCTATTTTGTGTGATTCTCTACCTCAGTTTCCAGGTGGGTTTTGAAAAATTACTATGCTATAAATATTATTACTGTTTTAAATGTGGTATGATCAAGGTATGCATGTGAATCATGTAGCCTTCGGTGTGAGCTGTACCGGCCACCGAATGGTTATCCCCGTAGCTATAAAACGTACTCGTTGGGTAGTCTCCCTTGGGAGCCGTAAGACCAGGGCGTAGGTTCTGGCTGGTGATCCCCGATTGTAAGACAATTCGTAGGTTTTGGCCGGCGGGGTGGTTTACTCCTACTGGCTGGGCATCGTTGTAAGACCAAGGCGTAGGTGTAACACCCCGACTTTCTAATACATCAGAGTACGCGGTTTTTCGCAAATTTTCTAAATAAATAAATAAATAAACTAACTTCTTAATTTGCGAAACTGATTCGGGGGTTACCGTGAAAAACATAACTTCTGAAAACCGTTAGAATTTAA
>CACSLK010008833.1:2336541-2347212 GCA_902706635.1 Striga hermonthica
GGCCTGAGATTAATTTACATCAGAAAAAAAAGGCCTCAAAATCAAATGAAAGGAAAATATTATTAGCAACAGATAAGAACATGTAAATATAACATAAGAATATATTGTCATTACATAAGCAAGTCACTTAGAAATTTAGGCTTTGGTGCAGCAATATGTGCCAACCCCTGTCTTTCCACAGAGCTGCAACCATCCGACAAGGAGTACAATTTAGGCTCTTCCATAGACTTATGATAAAATTAAATCCTACCCTCCCTGGTTGGTAAACGACCACGAACTGGACGTCGATTCCATATGTATTCCCAATCTGATGAGAGATGCCATGGATTTTTCATACAAAATAGACTATCGCTTTCGACTATTGTTGTCTTATTTAAATATGGATATATATATATATATATATATATATATATACAAAGGCAAATCTGAATTAAACTATAAATTTCACAGGCTACCAACCTTAATATGTAATGATAGATACTGAAATATAAATAAGAGACCTGAAACTCGAAACTGGATAAACATAACATGCATATACACCTCACCCCCAGCCACAGAAAAGGAAAAAATATCAACTTACGCCATGTGTATGCCTAGATTCTCTCCAACTTAAGAAATTTCAAACAGACTGTAAAAGGTATATTGTAGTCGCTCATGGAAAACAACGTAATCACAAGCGCCTTGACACATTAATCTTTGACAATACATACTCAAACGTTAAGCAATATAAAACAATTTATCTGGGGACAAGTTCATATGAAAGATAATTTTATAACAAAACAAATAGTTAAAATAGAGAATTGAAACTTTTGATCTATACTCAAATATCCTTTCTGTTATACAATGTTCTCCAATCACCCAAGTAACTGAATTTTGATAGAACTTCACAACAGAAAGATTATATAGAAAAAAGATTTCAATTTAATCCTCCCAAGTAGAGGGTGCACAACGACGAAATGCTTGTCGAACTCAATTTAGATCAATAAAACAGAATCTATTTTTGATCAAACTGATAATCTTGGACTTCACAATCTTATGACCAACAAAAAAAAATTGAAGTCAGTGGTAACCTTGGAGCTATATGAATTTGTAACGCAGATAAAAGTCCTTCTATTTAACTAAGTGAGAATACCTGTAGCTTTGGCCGGAGAGCCTCCAGTGGTCCTTTAGGCTTTGTCGCACCTTGCTGCACCATAAAGCAAGAACAAATATCCAACAAATTACATATCACAGTTTTCTAATTATTATATTAAAAGCTTCAAACTCACAAAACAAATGACAATGAAAGTGCTTAGCTTTCCCAGGGCCCAATCACAGTAGGCACGTTCATGATCCTAACATAAAAATAATTCCTGATAATAATCCTTAGGACTTTCAAAAAAGAAGAACGAAAGAAGCTGTACCTGTACCTTAGAAATCAAAGGCGGTTTCTTAGGTACTATACCACGACAAATTTTCTTGGCAAAACAAGCCGACAATACCCAATAGTTACAATTTCATATATTCAATATATTAAGGCGGTACCCAATTATCACTCACCTTTAGATTTCAAGTTCCACAGCCACATCGTTGGAGCCACATCGTTGGAGTTGATATCAACAAGCAAATGAAGCTCCGCTTTTGAACGTCCTGGCTTTACCCTCACCTAAATTGCAAACAACAAAACATTCAGAATTACGGACATATTGCCTCTAAAATGCGAGGTTGAATGCATAAAGAACTCCAACTGCTTTAATGGTTAAATCAGATTAAAAACTTGACAAATCGAACACGAAATTACTTGAAATTTTTTTATCTTCTTCAATTGCTCACCTGAAAATGCACCGCCTCCTTCCAACACCTTTCTGTCACCCTGGGGGCGATCTTCTTTGACTTCGCGTAGCTACCGGATTTCAATTTATGCTCCGACGCAGCCTGGTAGGGTACCTCTCGACGCTGACCCGATTTGGACTAATGGTGAGCGCCGACAACTGGACGTTGGGGCCTCGCCATCACCAGTGGTTAGCTTAGAGGTCGGCGCCAGAAGGTGGAATTCTAATCTAAGGCTAGCCCGTGAAGTGTCGCCCAAAGTCCAGCATGGCGGCTATGTTGGCGATGATCAAGGAGTCATCGTCTCTTCTGGAAATATCCTCCTGGAAATATCCTCTGGCGAGATGCACACGGAAAACGCATTACTCCAACCCTTGCGACCGTCGCCAAATCCGCGTCGGCGTCATCCCTCCGCCACGATAATGATGAAATCCGCCTATCCAATGCGACCTATATGTTACAAAGGTTTGGTTGGAAAAAATCAAATGAAATTTATCTGATTATTGTTAATTGCGCCGCAGCTCTTGTTCTATCTGTGTAATCGTGGGTGCTCTATGTAAGAAAAATAGAGAAACTGGATTTCTGAGTTGTGACGCGGGTAGTGTGTGAGATTAGAGAGCACAATACACTCTTTCTTCATTCTCAGATTAGAGAGCACAATACACTCTTTCTTCAATCTCATTATGTCGGTCCATGTTGCGTGTACGGGATATCCTTCAGTCGGTCCATGTTGCGTGTCCGAGAAAACTGGTAAAGTTCTTGTCATGTTACCCTGTCAAAAGACTAACAAAAAAGTCAACAATCGACACTAAATTGAACATAAATGAAAGCAATTAATATAAAAAAAAAATGATAAATGGCAACAAGGTTCTGAAAAATAACCTCCATCGTTGGAGAAGCAAATTCCTGGGCAACTCCTGAACTCAAATAACAAAACCAAAAAAAATAAAAAAAATTGATCAATCGAACAAAGAACATATTCTTCACATACAGATCTCAGTAAGACAAGAACCATTTATATATACCAGCATAAAGTATCAAACTTTACCCTATTTCAAAATAAATAAATTGAGTAGCAGGAAAGTACCTTAAAAAATCATCGGAAGAAAAAATTTTGAACTTGGGTTGGCTCGCGTAGACACCTTCCGGACATAGATCTTGCGGTCCTGGTGAGCAGCCAAGACTGTCGTCGTAGATGCGATCGGTTTCACGACATTTGTGGCCGGGATGAGATCGGAATTTTGTGTCTTCAGGCTGTAAAATTGCTTGCTCTGTAGCACTGCAGAACAAGGTGATGCCTTGATTTTGGTCATTTTAGATGCAGTTGATCTGTGGCATACTTCCTAAGGGATAAGATCTATTAATGTGGGATTTACATTTTAATGGGTTGAGATTTGGATTCTTCATGTAGATATGGAACTGCCAAATCTCTTTTTCATCATTATAGCTCTCGAGGACAGAAAAGAGGAGTGCTCTGTAGGTTGGGTTTTAAGATTAAAGATCAGAATGAAAATCTCTTGCGTCAATCTCCTTTAGATGGCGTGTGCTGAAAAAACGGAAAAGCGTCTGTCATGTCACATATTGTAAGGGAGTGAATTAGTGAAAAATTGTTGCGAAACTTCGTGCACAAGAAAAAGGCTGAAAAATTTATTTGACTAAAACAACCTCCATGGCAAAATCGTAATTATGTTTGGACACTTGTCAGTTTTTAAAGAGGCCAAAAACGGACACGTGTCGTCTGTAGAAAGGCACTAACTCCTTTGTATAAGAGAGACTAGTGGTCATACGCCGTGCACGCACGGCGGCCTTAAATCCGGTCCAAAAATACAGTGAAAATTTGTCATAAGATGTTGCAGCTTTTATTCTAGCATATGTTGCAATTGTTCACATATATTGTGTCTTTTTTTCTTTATGGAAATGTTTTAAGATTTTGGTGTTTTCAATTTCGGTAGTGGTTATAACCAAACGAACTCGAACAAAAGACTTGCATTAAAATTAGTTAAATGCAAATATGAGAATATTAGAAAACTTGTCTTTCTCTTTCAATTTTTTGTCGTACGTCGGATCCGTTGGTGGTGGGAGGTATCGTGCAAGAAGAATTTAAAACAATTGTTTGAGGATATTCCAACTGGCAGTGTAATTATACACTAATTATAGTCTGTTCGTTACTCTTAAGAATAATGTTAATGTTTTTTATTGAACCTTCCTACCATGTTGAAGTTATGTTCGTCATTTGTTTAGTCAATTTTTTATTTTCGTTTTGAATTTAATAGGTTGTTGAAGCAAGAAGTGTTATTTTATTTTTTCTGAAAATTAAATGACTTGCGCACAACATTCACCTACACGAAAAATTGAATTATTATAAGAGTAAGTAAAATAAAATTATAAATAAAACGAAACAAACAACTGTTATAAGCATTAGTTATAAGTTGAACATAAGCACAACTACATAATGTAAACAACATGAACCTAGTACAAAACAAAATATTGCTCAACTATTCGGTTAACCAAGATTTGTTCGTTCTGAATTTTTTCATTGCCAAAACATATACATGCTTAATTGATCCTAGAACAATAACATCTAAGAATACAAAAGTTCATCAGAGAAGGCGCACGACAAATGAAGCGAACTAAGCAGGGTGCGTGGAACAAAACAGACAACTGAAATTCACCAAGAATCTTACGACTTGCCACAACAGTAGATAACAAAAATTAGTAGAGTTAACCGCTTACTGGCTCAGTAATCATTTGGTACTGCGTGCCTTCTGTCGTGTTGTTGATGATTTTTGGTTTGTTCATTTTTTTGTTTGCAGGTATGATCCACTGTATTCATCAGCACATGAACTTTCCCCATCGTCCATGGTATTCTTATTAGTCTTGAAGTTCACTGGACAGCTAGTTTGTGGCTTTGAAGCAAGGGCACTATCTTTGCCCTCAGTTTGTGTCGTAAGCGCAAGGACATATTCTTTTGGATTGGCTTTTTTTATTTCAGTCTTCCCATCAGGCTGCAGCAGACATGAGCAAAAAATAAGTATTTTTTCATCAATAATTTTCATTATGTACTTAGCATTTTTCACGTCATTTTAGTAACCTGGTTATTTCCCCGGCGATTCTTTTGCAACATAGTCATCTGGATTAGCCAAGATGTAATCCGGCAGCTCATCATCCAGATAAAGCTTTATCACAGAGCTTGGTATTCCAGTCGTCTGAAATGAACTAATGAAGCAGACAACATGCGCCCCTTGGATCTTGTTTTCTATATATTCAAGTAACCTTTTGCCCTACCAAAAGTTAATTCTGTGTTCAGTAAAAAGCTGCCATAATTTGTACGACCTTTGTACCCGGGAATGTCACCTTTTTATCTGCACACTGCAGCTGTAGACCCGTTTTTTTGATGAGTTTCTCAGCATCTTGCCCATAGGCGACTGCGTCAACAGAACCGGTTCCATCCCGAATGGTAATTGGAATCCTAGGCCTGTAATAAGGTGGCGAGTCATGATTGAGGACCAACGTTTATGGAATATTGGTTACGTTGGGAAAAAATGCGCATACAAGACATAATTACCTCTGTAATATTTGGTTATCTTTGTTGCAAGAGGTGCAATGAAATTGAGAGGCGACTGGCAGTTCAATTTTTTGCAAGCATTGCATGCATGCTCCAAACCACAGTGGTTGTTGGACACAGCCAACAACCAGTGAACCTTCGACCCATGCTGTATGAATCTATTGGTTTGATTAAGTGTCATATCGGGCGATAACTAATTAGACAAATTAGCGATGATGTGTTTGCTTTATGGTTCATTGTTTATTTGTTTTATTTATTTGAAATACCTCATTGTTAGGAGTGATGAGTGTCACGGTCTTGATGTCTTCAGGGTGTGGCAGCGGCAGTAACACCGAAGTATTTTTGTAAGCTTCAGTTGTGACGAGGTCTGCAACAACAGCCTTCTCCTGCAGGTACCTGCATTCATTTCTTACACTTATTAATATTTGATTTATGCACATTGTATTATTTACTAAGGAATTTTGATATTGTTCACCATTGTTTGAGAACAGCTGCCTCGGGTGTCGGTGGATTGATGAGAATACAAGTTCCAGCTCTAGTCGATAATGAAAGTCCTATTTATAACGGACACAAGATTGTTTACAAATGTTTAAAACGTTAGTGGTCAAATGTGGATGTTTGATTTTACCATGCAATGTCGTAACTTTAACACGCATAGCAAGAACAACATTCCCTGCAGTAATGGTGCTAGCCAACTGGTAACCTTCATTTGCAGCATAACTATTCCAGAGGGTGAGTATCATTGGAATCCTCCTAATACATATAATTCTCGTAAGGGAACCAAATATGTTTTCATGTATAACAAATTAACATGTGCATGCCAATTAGAGCTTACTCATCATTGACGAACACAATGTCCCTATTGATAGTGTGTAATCCAATTTGCTTCACCTCAAATGTGTGTGCCACCAGACCCTGAATGTCTGTATAGAAAACAAATGTCAATTGGAATATGGACAACAGTGGTTACCGTAATAGAATGAGTGAATATTAAAATTTATTGAACAACATATTCATTTTAGTTCCGCAAGATGACGCACTTTGTAAATCTTCAGTGTCTATAAATCGTTGTAGATTGCCAAATCTTTGGTACTCTATGGGGCAGAACATTTGGTCCACCAATCCATCCTCACATGGCTCTATCAAAGTGTTATTATTGATGGTCCATGTGAACTGATAAGGGCCAATCTTGTCGCTTTCAGCTGCCTTTTTGAGTGTAGCCCCAGACACATAGTACTTCTTCAACGGGATTAAATGCATTGAAGATGGCGGTATATTTTCATTGTACGCGACTGCTGATACTTCTGTACCCTGCATGAATAACATTTATTCCAAAAGAATGCAAAATGATTATCACCTAAATGCACAATAAATGAAGCCAAAAAGCACACCAAAACAAAATTTTGACCACATAAGCTATTGAAATATTCCACAAAGCTGAAAAGGTGTCCCAGGTTACTGCACTTAAATTGAACCACAACCATTAATCACTTAAACAGAACCACAAGGATTAATAAAGGGTATACTATATATGCTTCCCAGATGAAGTGTCACCGGTAATTTGTAACACTAAGATATAAAAACTACAGTCAATAAAAACCATCCCACTTGAAATCAAATCAAAGAATTGACAACCTTACTAAGTGAAAGCTTAAAGAGACAAAAACATGTTTTTCAATTTATCTTGATCAACTGCCGGGCAATATTTTTTTTCTTAATTTGAAACTTTTATATTTACAAAATTTGCAATAAATTTTAATATAATTAATAATAAATAAAATTTATTTCAAATTGTGAAAAGATAAAAGATAAATGAGCAGCAACAATTAATATCTCAGTTTTGTTCTGACTTTAATAAGTAAAAGTGGAGCAGCTGTAGGGGACTATAGGAACAAGGTATTACATGATTGTATGGCAAATTATATTAATTATTGTGGAAAATAAAAAATTCAGAAGGTAGAACTATCATGTACCAACACTCAGTCATGATTCAACAAAGCAATCATGTATTAAGAAAAGTTGCACCTAAAAAAACGTCCCTGAACAAAAAAAAGGGTTTATGCGTACAGACACAGATACAAATATGAACGTTTTAAATTTTCGGAAAACCACAAACAAATCTTGAATATCTCTTGCACCAAATGCAAAAATAACAATTATTCCAAAAGAATGCAAAATAATTATGACATCAAGTGCAGAACAAATGAAGCCAAAAAGCACATTAATTAAACTGCGTCTTACATCCAAATCGACAAATACGAAGCGGCGACATGAGATGGTGGGATCTTTCTCATTGACTAACATGTGGCTCCTGTGGAGAACCTGGACTAACGCCGTCCAGCCCCGAACTTGTTCTTCGACTTGAGCAATTGGAATTGTTTTCTTCATTGTAATCTAAAAAAATCAAATGTAAAAATGTGAATGTCTGCACAAAAGTTAAGACTCAAGCGAAAATTTGTAACATCCTACAAATAACAAACCTTGGTTGTTTAGAGAGAGGGGAGGAGGACGGGTGATGATTGTTTGGAGAGAGTGATATGAAATTGAAGTATGACCAAGACTTTTGTAATGATCAGTGACCCTTGTTTTGTGACTGCCTCATCAAAAAATTTGAAATGATTAAAACCTGTCCCACGGACGTGGGCTTCTGTACGAACTTAAAATTAGGCTGCAATAAATCAACAACTCCACACCCATCTTCATAGAAACTTCTAATTTTTGTGAATGATGACGAGTAACTGTTAAATCTCCTTTACTGTGTAAGATTATAATCTGCTAGCTCTCCCTAAATCGCGTCAAATCGCACCAAACCTAAAAAACAAATAAAATAATAAAAGCCATTGATGAAGAGGCGGCAATCATCGCTTACCGTCTACCCCAAAAATGCGGTATAGTCTTGTCCGTCTGAAGAAAAGGACCATCGTTACTGTCGTCGCGCTCTCCATCAAAATCTTTGTCAAAGTGATTTTTTGTGTGTGTTTCTGTGGCTTTTTAATTTTGGTGCTGAACCTGTTTAATTAATTAGGGATGAAAACATATTGATCCGGGCCCAAAACAGCCACCTTTTAGTTGGGCCGTATAATTTCAGAAAAATGAGGTAGCAAATTTATGGTCATTAAATGATAGGCAAGCCCATTCCCAGTCTAAAAAAGAAAAGATTAAGTAAGTGACCCAATTTATTTCGAAAGCTCATTTTAGGCCCAATATATATACATATATCTTCAACTTGTCTGAAAGGAGGAGGTAACGTTTCTGCTTTGTCAAAGTGCTTTGTTATCTTCGTAATTTCCGCCTCTTGTTGCTGCTTATCACTTGTCCCCAAAATCAGGTACGATTTTGAAAAACAGCGGTTCCCGTTGCTCCTCATTTGTTTTTTTTTTGTTTTGTTCTTCGACAATGAGGTTCCGTTATTTTCCGATTTTATTCGCCTTTTTGGTTTCCATGGTCTTTCGTTTTTTTTTTGAATTTGTATTGTTGTGCTTGTTGCAATTGTTGTTTTGTAGAGGGAAAAGAAGGCTTTATTGTACATTGTTTTATTTTATGTGTATGTGTGTGTGTGCGTGTGCGGCTTGTTTGGGGCTGTTGAACTGGAAGTCCTGTAAGATGTTAAGGGCAAGAAAGGTCACCAATTTGTTTAATAATGTTATAGAACAATCTGCAAGTAAGCTTGTTAAGAGTCGGAATAGTAAGGTTAAAGCCCTTGTGGAGGCTTTCGAAACCGTGATCTCCCTCCAAGAGAGTAAACCTTCTCCGCAGGCTGTGAATTGAGTGTCGAAATAATTATGCTTTGTTCTTTTTTTCCTTTTTTTTTTGTCTGCCACTGTGAATTGATTGACCCCCTCTGGTCGGATCGTGTGTGCTGGTTGGTCGTGTAGGTACAGAAATCATTGTGCGAGGCTATGATTGTTCGTTTCTTTTTTATATTTTTTTTTATCTTTTTCGTATTTTAGATTTTTAACCTGAAGGAAGAAGGAAAGTTAGAACATAATACAAAAACGTGTGGACGTTTGTTTGTCGTCTTCTTTCGCTTGTGGAATTTTTGTTTTGTTTTTTTTTTTTGTTTTTTTGGCCAATGCGTCTGCTCGTTCTGGTTGTAAACTGAGTTTAGAGATGAAGGATGGTAGTTAAGAGTAGATGTTGATATTTTTGTCAATGGAGAATAATATATTTTGCTATTTTATGCTTTTGATTGGTTGTTAATAGTATTGGAAAGTCACTATTGGTAAGACTAATAGCCATTGATCCTTTTTAGAATCATTTAGGATAACAGTGCACGCGGATTATGTTATGCCCTTGTAAGTTGTTATATTTTGGATGTCACCGTGGAAACGTAAGGTATTGCGCTTGCCTCAATAACTTTTCTGATGTTAAACCTCAAAACTTTTGAAGTGATTTTTATCTCAGGAGGATCCAGCGCTTTTAGTTTCTCATAAAGGGAATCAGATGGTTTCTTTAATGTACCAAATGAACAATTTACAATAAGAACTCTAAATAAATTTTCTTTCTGTGGGTATATATTGCAGCTAAGATTAGATGGATACGGACGTGCCATTTTTGAGGATCATATCCTGCTCCGAGGATGATTGGCGTGAATGGCTGGTACTTTCATTTAGTTTTGTTTCAAAAATTAGTTCTTGTTTGCATTTTATTGTGCTATATTAGTGGTTTGTAATGTGTAATTGTTACATGCGTAGTATAAATTATTATTAATCATTGCTGTAGCCGTTGCCTTCTAAAATATATAAAGAGTACGATGGGTTGTTGCCACGTGTTTGCCGTTTGACAACAACCGATGGCGAGGAATATGAAGCAACAATGGGTACAAAAAATGGGAAATTAAGTATAACAGCAGGATAGGAAAACTTTATGGATTTAGAGTCCATTGAGTGCGGTTACCAGTTGGAGTTCTATCGCCACAGTCTGTTCGATTTTGAAATTGAGATTATGGATGAGAATGGATGCAAAAGAGAGCCAATAGGTTCATTTACTTTGGACATCAAGAGAACTCATGTGGAGCGTGCAAGGCTGGTAATATTTTCGTAAAACCTTGTTACTGTGTGTGTATAGACCTTAAGCGTATTCGGCGCATTTGAGCCTTTTAGTTTTATTTTTTATTTTTTATTTCAATTAAGCAACACTAACAACATAAAATCACTGAATGACGGTTAGCTTTTTATGAATTTCCTTTGTTTTAGTTCATCCCGATGCAATTTTGGCGCGACTATATTGAAGGATTGTACGCCAATACCAATG
This sequence comes from Striga hermonthica, assembly GCA_902706635.1. Taxonomy (NCBI): domain Eukaryota; kingdom Viridiplantae; phylum Streptophyta; class Magnoliopsida; order Lamiales; family Orobanchaceae; genus Striga; species Striga hermonthica. The sequence goes on from CACSLK010008833.1 coordinate 2,347,169, forward strand.
TAGTATATCTGCTGATTGGGCAGCGCAGGTATGAATTGGAGGTT
>CACSLK010008833.1:2347695-2358434 GCA_902706635.1 Striga hermonthica
ATCATTGTGCGAGGCTATGATTGTTCGTTTCTTTTTTATATTTTTTATCTTTTTCGTATTTTAGATTTTTAACCTGAAGGAAGAAGGAAAGTTATAACATAATACAAAAACGTGTGGACGTTTGTTTGTCGTCTTCTTTTGCTTGTGGAACTTGTTTTTTATTTTGTTTTTTTGGCCAATGCGTCTGCTCGTTCTGGTTGTAAACTGAGTTCAGAGATGAAGGATGGTAGTTAAGAGTAGATGTTGATATTTTTGTCAATGGAGAATGATATATTTTGCTATTTTATGCTTTTGATTGGTTGTTAATAGTATTGGAAAGTCACTATTGGTAAGACTAATAGCCATTGATCCTTTCTAGAATCATTTAGGATAACAGTGCACGCGGATTATGTTATGCCCTTGTAAGTTGTTATATTTTGGATGTCACCGTGGAAACGTAAGGTATTGCGCTTCCCTCAATAACTTTTCTGATGTTAAACCTCAAAACTTTTGAAGTGATTTTTATCTCAGGAGGATCCAGCGCTTTTAGTTTCTCATAATGGGAATCAGATGGTCTCTTTAATGTACCATATGAACAATTTACAATAAGAACTCTAAATAAATTTTCTTTCTGTGGGTATATATTGCAGCTAAGATTATATGGATACGGACGTGCCATCATTTTTTAGGATCATATCCTGCTCCGAGGATGATTGGCGTGAATGGCTGGTACTTTCATTTATTTTTGTTTCAAAAATTAGATCTTGTTTGCATTTTATTGTGCTATATTAGTGGTGTGTAATGTGTAATTGTTACATACGTAGTATAAATTATTATTAATCATTGTTGTAGCCGTTGCCTTCTAAAATATATAAAGAGTACGATGGGTTGTTGCCACGTGTTTGCCATTTGACAACAACCGATGGCGAGGAATATGAAGCAACAATGGGTATCAAAAATGGGAAATTAAGTATAACAGCAGGATGGGAAAACTTTATGGATTTAGAGTCCATTGAGTGCGGTTACCAGTTGGAGTTCTATCGCCACAGTCTGTTCGATTTTGAAATTGAGATTATGGATGAGAATGGATGCAAAAGAGAGCCAATAGGTTCATTTACTTTGGACATAAAGAGAACTCATGTGGAGCGTGCAAGGCTGGTAATATTTTCGTAAAACCTTGTTACTGTGTGTGTATAGACCTTAAGCGTTTTCGGCGCATTTGAGCCTTTTAGTTTTATTTTTTATTTTTTATTTCAATTAAGCAACACTAACAACATAAAATCACCGAATGATGGTTAGCTTTTTATGAATTTCATTTGTTTTAGTTCATCCCGATGCAATTTTGGCGCGACTATATTGAAGGATTGTACGCCAATACCAATGTAGTATATCTGCTCATTGGGCAGCGCAGGTATGAATTGGAGGTTGTCGAGGGGCACGGGAAGAAGTTGCTTCAAAGAGGCGCAGCACGTAGGTTCATGGATGAGAATGAGATTGTCGAAAACTGTTTGTACAAGTTTTGCTTGGTTCCTGGTGAATTAATAAGATTCAAGGTGTACTAAAGTAGTTTAACGGTGGCAATGTAGTAATTTTCTCCGTACGTATTTTTTTGCTTATGTATCCTTAATTCCTTATGTTTGTTTTTTGTTCTTAGACATGTGTGCTATGAATTTTAACAAGCATTGGAATTGAAATTTGATTTGGATAGTAGGTGTAACCTTCATTGTAATTTAAGAATAGTAGATGTAAGAATGGGAATATATGCTGAAAATGTTATTATGTAATTAAGAAGTTGAGTCAAAAAAGAAGATGGTGGGAGGAAAGTGAGATCCCAAAAAAAATATTATTTTGTTAGATTTTTTTTTTCAGCTTGTTTATAATGCAGCGAGAAAGCACGACAATGGTGTATATTCGTGTATGATGTATGCATATAAATATTTCGCCCATTTTTTTTAAATACTCTGGGTTTAAATATTGTCTACATAGTTGGTATGCATTTTTGTTTATTTTCAGTAAGCTCACGACATTGGAGATCTTACAGCCATGGAATGTTAACAATTGTATGTATTATTTGTTGATACACTATTTTTTTATTTTATTTTATTTTATTTTTTTTGGGTGTAGTGGTTATAATGGTTTAATTTTTTAACAAACAACATTAATTGGCTCGTGCAATATGTGTCATTGGCAAGCCGAAAGGTTGTTCGACTAATAGAACACCAAAAAAGGGCAACGAACCAATTAGTGAACCATTTGGTGTTGTAAATTTTTTTGTCATTGTTTACATGTCAAAATCGCATTATCAGTTTATGCATGACGCTGTGGTTTGAAAAAACCATTGTGGCCAAAGATTTGTTGGGGGTAGAGTTAATATCATTAGAGACTCCGTTTTAAACTACAAGGTGCTATTTTTTTTTACCACTTTAGTATGTTTAAAAAAATCATGTGATAAGATGTTGGACTATGAACCAATGAGTACACTCACATGGTAGGTCTGCACAGGGGAAACAGAAACTCAATTGCAGCAACATAATTCCAGACACTTAATATCATTTCAACAAAATAAGTCCAAGCGACACGCATAACCAAAACGCCATCAAATCATTAACAACAAACATCCGTTCACGTACACACAACGATGGCCATTGCTGCAGAAGTCAGGAAACATTCTAGAATCTTGTAAGCACCACAGCATGAAGATGCTTAATTGGTTCTAGAATTATAGCCCCCACATAACAAAAGGTGCATAAGCGTACTTGCTAACAACTTACATAACATAATACAAAATAGATTACTAAAGTTGGATGCCTAACTTATGGAGCGTCACTTCTTTGTGTGTGTCCTCTTGACTGGGCCACCCACTGTCTGCTGCTCGGTCACAACTTTTTTGGTAGGACAGGTGCCGCTGCCCTCGCTGTGCTGCAGATAACCAGCATCCTTCATTCCATTCTCATCACCTTTGAAGTCGACGTGACGCCCAGTGAGCAAGTCACATGCAAGATCAGCGCCTGTGCCCATAGGTCCAACAGGTGCTGCCTCAATATGCACCTGTACTTTTGTCTCTTCTTCAGCCTATATTTTATTGGAAACATACTTAGTTTAATTTTTTTCAGGAAATCTACGCCTTTATTATAGACATACAACAATAATTTCCTAACCTCAGTTCTAAGGGGTGATTCCTGAGTTATGCACTCATCCGAAACTGGAAGTATGTAGTCTGCCAATTCAGCATCCACGTATAGCTTAACCACGGCGTAGGCTGTGCCATTTGCCTGATAAGACCGGACAAAAGCCACACCATGAGTTCCCTTTATCTCGGCCCGTGACTTCTCCAACAAATCCACACCCTGCAGATTTAAATTCATGTTGTTGAGGATAAATTGAACCACAACTACCTATTGTCACCACATGTTCAACAAAGATAATAAGACTATGGAAAGTATTTACACCAAATCCTTTTTAGTATTACTGATTACCTGTGCATCCGCATCCTCAAGTTGTGCAGCAGTGTGGCTGATGAGCTTTTCACCGTCTTCGCCATAGACAACAGCTGCAATGGTGCCAGTCACATCTTCAATGGTTATTGGAATCCTGGCCCTGCAATAAATCTATTTGTTTTTTTTTTAAGCCCAAAGCAAGCATGTTTTCTCATGTGTAACAGGTTATATGAAATGGCAATACCTCGCTACTATCTGGTTGTCCTTGTTGCAAGAGCTGCACCTAATTTCAGAGTCCACGGGCGGGTCGAATTTTTTTAGGCAGAGCATGCATGCGCCAAACCACAGTTGCTGGTCTACATGACCCATAGCAACTGATCCTTGTATCCATGCAGTATGAACCTATGTTGTGCAACAGCCCAAAAATTTTATTCAGATGAAGCACACACAATTATACTTTTTGAATATCATAATATGTACCCCGTTATTGGGGCTCAGAAGTGTGGCAATGGTCTTGATGTCCTCAGATTTTGGTGGCGGGAGCAAAATTACAGGGTTCTTGTATGCCTCAGTTGCAATGAGCTCCGACACAACTTCCTTGTTTTGCAAGTACCTGAAATCATTAGCCCCACATGTTATGTTTTAAACTGGTACAACGGCTCCTATCTTACAGGTACAATTTGAAACGACCTACCAGTGTTTTAGAGCAGCAGCATCGGGCGTCGGTGGATTGATGAGAATAGAGCTGGCTGTTCTAGTGGACAACGAAAGAGCATGGAACGTAGTGACTTTCACCCGCATAGCTACAACAACATTTCCCGCGTTGATGGTTTGAGCTAGCTGTGACCCTTCGATCTCACCAAAGCCATTCCATAGAGTAAGTATCATTGGCACCATCCTACAATAAAAAAAGTATTATCAGCAACACCACAACAGCCAACAAGAAAGCATCTATGATATCTAAGTTCGGATAAGGCTCACTCTTGATTGACCAAGACAATGTCCATGTTCACTGCGTCCACTCCAACATCTTTCATCTCAAAAACAAGTGCCACCATACCCTGAAAATCTGCGCAACAACATACCATCACACAGGAGCCAGCACAAATGCGGCAGAGGCAGCACAAAAAAACATTTTAAGACACCAGTAATTTATACTTCATTTCTACAACTATAAAATGAGATACGACATACTCTGCAGATGTTCGGTGTCCACAAATTTATGCAAATTACCAAACTCCTCACACTGAATCTGGCAGTCAAGGTGTTCCGGCAGCTTATCCTCACAAGGTTGAATCAAAGTGCGGTTGGTGATTGTCCATGAGAACGGATAAGAGCCGACCATGTATTTCGGGTCTGCCATCTTTAATGCAGCCCCAGAAACATAGTACCTCTTATAGAGCTGCAGCATAGGCGAAGATTCCCTAATATTATTGTTATATGCTACTGTCGCAACTTCCGTGCCCTGAAAAAGAAACACATGGCAATGTTAAGTCAAATATCAGATGTTAGAGAAAAATGATTCCTGGCCAAAATTGAGGGTTGCATCATGTATCATGCACATCACCTCAGAGTCCACGAACTGAAATCGACGGTAAGAAATGAATGCATCCTTTTGACTGGTAAATATGTTGTTGCGCTCAACAACCTGAACCAACACTGTCCAGCCTTTCACATTCTGGTCAACCTGCGCAATTTGCATAGTGTTACTCATTCTTACCTACCAATTTGAAACAACAAAAAACCAAGAATAAGCAGCCCCTTTTTTTTTTAAAAAAAAAAAAGCAAGAATGTGGAAGTAATAAGGAAGACCAATGAAATAATTAGGTGTAGTCCAAACAAAACCAATTTGATTTTTTTTTTCACTAATGTAGAAGCACAGTGTATTGCAAAAAAAAATGTAGAATGCTATTTTCTTACTAAGTTTTTCTTCTATGGATTTGTCTGTGTGAGTGTTCGTTCATATTGCCCCACTATATATAGCCCGCAATCGAAGAACAACAGTCGGCAATAACAGATAAAGGTGCCACTGTTGTGCAAGTACACACCATCCACGCCCTAAAGATTTGCCTTTTTCCACCCACCTCACTTCCGTTCTGAAATTGTGTGCCTAAACCCAAAACTGTACCTATGATTGAGTCAGTCACATCATCTTTGTGGGCAATCACTGAGACCACAGTGAGAGGCTAAAAAAATCAGATGAGAAAATCTGAGGCGTGCATACCACAGAAAAAAAAAACCCAGGCAGAAAAGCAGAGATTACGTATTCGGTGCCACAGCCTCAACGTTTTGGCACTTCAATTTGACTTTTTCTTGCGTTCAGGAGCCTTCAATGTGCCATTATGTGCAGGAGCGTAATACGGGAAATGACCGATGAGACGTAATTTTGTAGGTACATGCGCAAAAAAGTTTTGCCGTACAATAAGGCCATACTGTAATCCTTCATCGGATTTTCATTGACCACGATACCTGCACAAGATAGCGCACATGATTGGGGCAGTTATAAATTATCCGGTAATTTTATAAGGACATAGTGTTCAGGCAGATTTTATTGAAGTCTAATTAAACGACGGTTATAAGTTCATTTAAAAATTCTTGGAAATAAAATGATTAAGTATCCAAATAAATATCCAAAAAATTATACACAAAACAAAAAAATAAAAAATAAAATTTACTCTTCAAAAAATTATAGTATTTTAAACCTCCAACTATACTTATGATTCAAGCAGTCAGCAACGATGAGGCAAAAGGGAACGGCTTACATTGTTAGCCGTCACCTTTAGCCGGTAGATGCACCGCTATAGACGTTGTGGGCAAGATTGACGGGAGTTGGTTTACACTCAAAAAATAGAGCGGTCTTTTTATTTGAATTTTTTGTAGCTTCTAAATTAATTGATTACAAATGTAATTAGGTTATAGAATGTAGATTAAAATTTGTGTTGTCTTTGGTGGAGTGATTTATTTATTTGACGTCTTTTTATCTTTTTCGCGAACATTTTATTTCTTAATTTATTTTGTTTATATATTGATGAATAACAACCATGGTTTCACGCAGCGACGATGGTGGTTCATGTATTGAACATCAATTTTTTTTACCTAATAACAACAACTAGTTTCAAATGCAACACAATTCTCTGCAAAAACTTTTGTGCGAATCACTTCTCAGTGCATTGAATTTTATAGCGACAAAACTCGCGTCCTAAACAAAAAAATAAAGAGCACATAAAATAATTAACTAATTGATCTTTAAAATTGCAGGATACATTGGTATACCCATTTTGTCCAATTGTTCCAACACCAGAAACGACAAGAAGTTAAAAATTTGAAGGGAACAAAAGAAAGACAATTTCTTGGGACGGGGCGAATAACAGCTAAAACAACACGAACAAAGATAAATGTAAACATGTCCTAGACAATGACCCTAAATGTAAGGTTTTCACTTGGAAGCAACGTGAAACTGCAAATTCATCCCTCGACAATCCCAACGTGCTGTATAAAATCTTTGGTATGTCCATGTTCCATTAAGTTCTCACCATGTCGTTGGATAACTCGAAGCACATACACATCCCCTTTAAACAGCAAGCAAGCCCTGGTAGTGTCACAGATTTCGCTTTCGATGTGCGACTTTCAGAAGCTCATTAGAATATGCTGAAAAAAAAAATTGCAAGGGTATTAAATTGAATAAGTACCCCATAATTATTTTAGTAAATTACTAGTTGCATTATATTATAAAGAGGAGTTAAGAAGGTCAACAAACGTGCACACTTAACATGTGTTTTCTGGACGTGCAATGTGAACCAATATTGCGGCATGACGACACTTAACATGGTTATTCATCGATTTCATGGTAACCTCATAACTGTGTCCTTCTTTCGTCCTGAAAGTACAGAGCAGCGGCATGACGGGTTGTTGGCCGTCTGGTTGGCTGTTTTTAATTATTTATTTTAGCAGTGTAGAAGCAGACAACAATTTTGGAGAGGATATTTTAAGAAATATGAGCATTAACAATTTGGCCCGACTATTTGAAGAAAAGTTAGCACGACCGAAAGTTAAATTTAGGTTCAAAAATATTGGAAACCGTGTTCCAACAGCAGGGTTTGCCCCTTACAATTCCATTTACCATTACTTTGTAATATATATATGGACAGTCCCAAAAGAAAATGTAACATTTGAAAAAGAGAAACAATGTGATAGTTAATAACATGAGTGTACATATGAATGATTTGAGTGAGTCCGACTAAATATTCTTTTTGTCCAAATACTTGTCCGTTGGTTACTACAAATATTTTCTGTTTAGATTTGTTTTTTCCATACAGTTCATTCCACCAGAGCATTTATTTTAAAGTGGAAGGTGTCATGTCTTCAGAAGGGTCAGAAGGTTTGGAAAAACAATAGCACAAAATGCGTATGGTAAAAAAAGCATTATGTCCACACAGTTTGTCTTAAAAGGGAACACCAGTGTCACTGCACTAACATTGTTCCAAACACTTAGCACGATTTTTACAAAATGGGCCCCGGCAGCATACATCGGCAAAACAGCACAAAACCATGAACCTAACAAAAGAGCCCCTGAACGTACAGAGAGCGATGGCTACCAAACAAGTACTAAGGTGACATTTTAGAATCTATTAAACACCCAGTGCAAAGGTGTTTAATTGGTTCTACAATACTATCACCACACACAACAAAAGGTTATCAGAAATGGTGCGTAAGCATAGGTGCCAACTATGCACACAGTATAATACAAAATAGAGTAGTAGACTTCGTGGCGCAGCTGATGAGCAATCACTTCTTTGTTCGTGCTTTCTTCACCGTGAAACCCACTATCTGCTGCTCAGTGACAAATTTCTTTGTAGGTAAAGTGCCACCGCACTTGCCATGCCACAGGTCATCCACATTCTTCATGCCACTCTCATCAACTTTGAAGTCGAGGACACTCCCAATGAGTGTCTCACATGCAACATGAGCATCCTTGCCCACACTTTGGCCGGCTACTGGCCCAATGCACGCATCATGATATGCCGCCTGCACTCCTGTCTCTTCCTGAGCCTGCATTTTAGAGTAGGTAAAATGATTTCAATTTCTGCCATGAAATTCACACCTCTATTATAGCAACACAACAAAAAATCCATAACCTAAGCCTTAAGTGCGAACTCCTGGGTTATAGACTCGTCTGAAACTGGAAGTATATAGTTGGGCAATTCAGCATCCACATACATTTTGACCACGTAGCAAGTCGTGCCATTTGCCTGAAAAGACCGGACAAAAGCCACCACATGAGTCCCCTTCATCTCAGCCTTAAATTTCTCCAATAAATCCATGCCCTGCACATTTAAAATTTGTTTTTCATGAGGATTAAGTGCACCTGAACTATCTATCCTGACCACGTGTCCAGCAAAGATAATACAAAACCGTGTATAGTTCCCACACTGAAGCCTTTTCAGTATTACTAATTACCTGTGCATCCGCATCTTCGAGCTGTGCCGCAGTATGGCTGACATGCTTTTCACCGTCCTCACTATAGACAACAGCAGCGATGGTACCAGTTGCATCTTCAATGTTTATTGGAATCCTAACCCTGCAATAAATAGGTGTGTATTATTTTCGCACTCAAAGTAATTATGTTCTATCCTGTTTAATCGGCTATAGCAAGTGGCAATACCTTGGCACTATCTGGCTGTCCCGGTTGCAAGAGCTGCACCTTATTTCAGAGGTGACGGGCAGCTCGAATTTTTTCAAGCAAAGCATGCATGCAGCAAACAACAGCGGATGTCCTACATAGCCAAGAGCAACTTAACCTTGTATCCATGCAGTCCGAATCTATGTCGTGCAACACTCAAAAATAATATCAGGATGAATTACATGCAACTATACTCCTAAAAATCACTGTATGTACCTTGTCATCATGGCTGAGAAGTGTGGCAATGGTCTTGATGTCCTCAGCTTTTGGTGGCAGCAACAAAATTGAGACGTTCTTGTATGCTTCAGTCGCAATAAGTTACGACACAACTGTTTTGGTCTGCAAGTACCTGCATTAATTATCCACATATGTTAAGTTTAAAGTGGTCCAATGGTTGCTATCTGACAGGTACAATCTAAAATTACCCACCACTGTTTTAGGTTGGCAGTAGCAGGTGTTGGTGGATTGATAAGAATAGAGCTCGCCGCTCTAGTAGACAACGAAAGGCCATGGAACGATGTGACTTTCACTCGCATAGAGACAACAACATTTCCCGCGTTAATGGTTTGAGCCAGCTGCGAGCCTTCGTCCTCACCAAAGGTATTCCATAAAGTAAGTATCATCTGCACCATCCTAGAACCATAGCAGCATTATAGGCGACAACAATCCAGCCCAAAAAAAAAAAATGCATGTACGATATGTAAAGGATAAGACTCACTCTTGATTGACCAACACAATGTCTCTGTTCACCATGTCAATCCCAATGTTTTTCAGTCCAAAGGCGTGCACCACGACACCCTGAACGTCTGCACAAGAACACACCGTCATACAACAGTGAGCACAAATATGGCAGAGAAATGAGCACACAATAGTGAGCACAAATCTGGCAGAGACACCAAGGAACATTTTAACAAAGCAGTAGTTTAGACTAAATTTGTATAATTAATATACTGTGAGATTACACACTTTGTAGATCTTCCGTGTCCACAAATCTATGCAAATTCCCAAAGTTCTGGCACTCAATGGCAGTCAAGTTCGTCCTCACAAGGTTGAATGAAAGTGTGGTTGGTGATGGTCCATGAGAACCGATAAGACCCAATCATGCATTTTGGGCCTTCTTTCTTTACGGCAGCCCCGGAGACATAGTACCTCTTATAGAGTTGTAGTATAGGCGAAGATTCCCGAATATTATTGTTACACGCCAACGCCACAACTTGTGTGCCCTGAAAAAGAACAGACAAGCATGTTACTTCAAATACATGACGGTACAGAAGAAACGATTCATAGACAAAATTGAGGCCCGTAGCATGTATCATGTATATCACCTCAGAGTCCACAAACGTAAACCGACGGTAAGAAATTGATGGATCCCTTTGACTAACAAATATGGGGCCTTGGTCAACAACCTGAATCAACGATATCCAGCCTCTCACATTGTCGTCAATCCGCGCAATCTGCATGGTATTCTTCATTGTGACCTAAAAAATTAACAAACATGAACCAACAAATGAGCAGACCAATTTTGTTTAAAAAAAACAATGCGGAACTCATAAGTAAGAGCAAAGAAATACTAAGCTTTTCAGAAAACCAAACTAATTTGATTCTTTTCTCAGCAACAGGTCTGCATTTTTTTTTTTTTTTTT
>CACSLK010008833.1:2415523-2425975 GCA_902706635.1 Striga hermonthica
ATAACAAGTGTAATATCCACTAAAGCAAAGCTTAAGTATATAACACCAACAATCTTTAGGTGTTCGACCCCAGTGGCGGGACACTTTTTCGACCTCAGTGGTTGTTTGACTTTTGGTGTTCGACTCCAGTGGTGGGTCACTCGGTTTTCGACCTCAGTGGTTCTTCAGCATTAAGTGCTCGACCCCAGTGGTGGGTCACTTGGTTTTCGACCTCAGTGGTCATTTGACTTTTGGTGTTCGACCCCAGTGGCGGGTCACTTAGTTTTTGACTAAGTGGTCATTCGACTTTAGGTGTTCGACCACACTGGCGGGTCACTTGATTTTCGACCTCAGTGGTCATTTGGTGTTTGATCTCAGAGGCAAGTTATTCGGATCTTGACCTCAGTGTTCGGTCATTTGATTTCCGACCTAGGTGGTAGGTCTTTCAGTGTTCGACCTCAAAGGCAGGTCTCTCGGTTTTTTATCTTAATGGTCATTCGGTGTTTATTTGGGGTCCTGATGCTCATTTGGAGGGTTGGTGATTATTTGGTGGTTGAGGATTTAATCAAATTATAAGCTCTTGGGCAAGTTGATGGAAACAGCCCGAAAAGGAATTTCACTCTTGGATCGAGTCAAGTTTACTCGACCAGAGTGGGGGGACTAGATGATATAGGATATTATACTAGACCAAGTTTAATGGATAAAAAAAGGAATATATTGGAGAATAAAGGAATATTTTGGTGAATAAATACACATGGGCTAGAACACGTGGAATGATGGTATTGGACAAGCCAAACTTGGGCCATAAGATACACTCGCCCTATAAAGGGGGCTAAGGTATCTCATTCTCTGAATGTTTCTACGTTCATTATTATTCTCTTGGGATTTGGAGTTTTGGAGTGATACTGAATTACGCATCGGAGGCCCGATGTCAGGAGCCCTCTCAATGTTGGGTTCTTGCAGGTACGAAGGGCGTTCGAGTTGAAGGAGCCTAGTGAAGTCTACTTCATGAACATCAAGTAATTTATAGAATGATCTTCGGTTCGCCCGATGACGACCTACACTATCTAATTGCAAAACAACAGAACGTAGAACTTGTTTAATCTAACATATTTCCCATTCATAAAGGGTAAAAAAGTAATAACATCTAAAGCCAAGCATTCAGTATATAACACTAACAGAAACAAGTTTTTGGCGCCTTGGGATGAGGAGGCTCGAGGGCCAAGAGGACCCGAGAAGGGCGAGCCAAGGGCAAAAAATGCACGCACATGGCCTAGGAGACATACATGAGGTCATATGTTATACGTACGAGAATAAGGAAGGCAACACAAACCTTGGCGAGCACGACGAACATGCACAAGAAAAGTCGCTCGACGACCAAAAAGGCCATGCAAAGCTGCTCACACACAGACGAGACCATGCCTCAAATGAACGTGCCATTGGAGGTTTCACGATGCAAATCGACGAAGGAAAACCTAGCGGACAAGGATAAGGAACCAGGTGGCGGATCGTTAAAAATGGCTTGAGCTCGAGCTAAGTGCGCAACAAGAACTAGACGGGTTGACCTGTGCGAGGTAGCGTGCGGGCATACAGGGCGCACGACAGCATGCGGGCAGACAAGGGCACACGTGGAACTGACCTGCAGATGTCGCGCGAGCGACTGGGACACACGGACGCGGACGTAGGTCTGCTGAAAACCGCGAATCTGGCAGGGACAGCGCGCGTGGGTGACTTGTCGATCAAGAAATCGAGGCTTCTGGAAGGATTTTTGGGCTAAATCGTTTTTGGAATGTTCTTGATATTTGCCTACATATTTTAATTGCTTTCTTAGAATATTTATGCTTTGAATAAGTTGGGTAATTTTAAGATCCTTAGTTGATTTAATTTCTATAAGTTTTAATGGACAATATATCTTAAACATGGAGAGGTAATTCGAGTAACAAGAGTGGGCTTGGCTCACAGTTAGGGCCAATCCTTAAGGAGCCCAAATCATCACCTTCTTAAGATCCCTATTTTAGCTCTATATATATACATCAGTAACCTCATGGGATTGAGAAGAGAGAACAGAAAGACCTATCGTGTACACACATTTTAGCTGCCCTATCCCTCTCCCTCTCTCTAGTTCCCATAGTCGAGTTTCTTTGTTTTGTTGCTCCACCGATATAATTCGAAGAAGGTGTTCGAGACATGCAAAAGAAGATCTTGAAGCACCGAGACCCCTTGATCATCAACCGGTGACTAATTCCATGACCGCCGACCATCCACCGTCGATTTCCGTCCATGAGCCGCAGCACAACTCTACAGCCTGCCTGACGCTGACAATCACCGAGGACGACCGCAGCGCATCGCATCCCGCGCGACAATCTCGCGCGCCCCAGCGACCACCGCATGCATCCCACGACGCTGCCGTACCCGCCGCAGCCGCACTCTCCAGCGACCCTGCAACGCGCACGCTACTCGCGGCCAAGGCTTTTGATGAGCTTCTCATGTTCGACGAGAAGAATCCGACTGCCTAACGGATTTTGAGTTCAGATGATCTTTTGCAAAGAAAATCTAAAATGACTCAAAGTCTACAATTTTAAGTCGTAAGTGTTCAACTATAAACCTCTATATCTCCATAGGTTTATTGTTGCTATTTTGAATTTGTAACATGTACATAAAGAAATCCTCACCGATCTTAACATTAAGATATAACGTCCATTCATTAGTTAAATTACTGACAAAATAACTAATCAGTTTCTTACCTCTCAGTTCTTGAATCAAACCTCTCAGTTCTTGAATCAATATATCGGAAATTAATCTGCTACAGGGCTTAACATAATACTCATTCATGAGCTCATTTTAGAGACGTCTTCAACCCAACGCATTGGAACATAGTGACTGTAATTAAATGTTACAACGCATCATATAAATATCATCATTTACTAAAATACTGATTATGTCATCCTAATAAAATGGATTCACCCTTTCTAAATCAAATAAACAAGTATGAATATATACGTCTGTTTATTACATTACGACTTGAGAGTACGCATCAGTTACTGAAGGTCTAGATTATTTAGTCTATCAGTATTCAAATAATCTTATCCTTCTATGGTTCATTCAATACTTAACATAAGTACTAGTGTAATCCATCAGTCAAAGATCAACTGAATCAAACTTACACTACAACTTTTTTCCAATAGAGTGTCCCATTCTCTCCAGACTGTGAATGTTTAATTTATTTCACAAAGGAACTGATAATACGATCTTTCTGTTCGACACATCGAACCATACTATCTACAATGTAAAATAAATGGAATTATGGTTGCATAAACTTGCAAAGATAAATACTTTGACTAAAACTTGATTTCCAGGTCAAAATGAAATTTCTTGAAATCGAGCCAAGCTTTTACATTATATCCTAACAAGAAAAAGTGTGTGGCAGTCTCCACACTGGAGGTGGAGCATGTCGCAGCCTAAGAGGCAGTGAAAGAGGCAGTTTTTACTTAGGAACTTCTTGGTAGACTTAGAGGTGATTTCGAATTTGCCACAAGGTGTCACAGTCTACTGTGATAACAATGGTGCAACAACAAACTCAAAAGAACTACGAACCCACAAGATAAGTAAACACATAGAGCACACGTACCATATGATACGAGAAATCGTAGAAAGTGGAGACATCAAGGTTGCCAAGATTGCACCGGAGGACAACCTAGTTAATCTTTTCATAAAGACTATATCGTAGAAGGTTTTCATCAGACACGTAGAAGGAATGAGAGTCAGACGTGTAGCGACAAGATCGACGTAGGTTTTTTAGAATAAGGATTGAAAGTGTATACTTGTAAAAAGATTGAAAGGTTTTTTAGAAGTGACGGGATATTATACCTAGACGGATAGACCGACTCCTTGGACCGGTCGAGTGAATCGGGAAGTGGAGAAGAACCATATTGGGTCGCGATATCGAGCCAAGAAGGTAGTGCGAAATACCACTAAGGGGAAGGGAGGAAGGCCTAAGCACGAGCAATGGGGAGATCTAACGAGCAGAAGGTTGTCTGAAAAGCTACAAACTTGGTCGAAGGTAATTCGAGGATAACCTAGTGGTCGATCTAGTCGGGGATAAAAGACAACCTAGGGAGTTGACTCGGATAAAGTCTAAATACGATGAGCCTCTAACGGAATTGCAGAGGTGTCAGTGGGACGTCAGCAAATCGTGAGGGAATATTTTATCTCATGTGCAGAGGACACGTGGTGGAAGATATTGGTGTAGAGGATAGTGGCGACGGTTACCTCTGACACACACAGATTGTGTATGTACGGATGAGCAGAACCGGGCAGCCAACTCAGCAGATACGGACAGCTCCTAGGGTAGGTATCTCACCTCTATATATGTGGGGTGAGCTTTTCTTGTTCAACACGATCATTCTATTTTCACTCTTGAGAATTGATTGAACAAACACTGACTTAAGCTTTGGAGGCTCTTCACCGGAAAACCCCTCCGGTGTGAGAGTTCTTTGTAGGTGCAAGCCGTTCACCGGCGAGAAGGAAGGCGATTACTCAGATTCCAGCCGGTCAGAGAGTTTTTTGTTACCAAAGTATATGTGGGTGATTATTAGTGTGTAAACTGAAAGCTTGGCTTTGGATGTTATTTACACTACTTCTACTAAATGAGAATCATGTTTGATTAAACAGGTTCTATGTTTCGTTGTTTTTCATTTAGATAAAATGGTTCATCAAAGATGCACGGAATATCATTTTATCTGTCACTCGCGAAACATAAATAATTGGTTCATAACTTAGATGGAAATGAACAAACCATCGAAACAGTTGTAGTGTCAGTTGTACAGTTGGTCCTGACTGATTAGTTGTATTGGTACACTTGTGTATTGAAAGAATCCCAGAGATGAGTAATTCGTTTTATACTAATCATCGTAAATGAATTAGGCCTCAGTTAATTACTGCATTCTCTTAACACGTAAGATATAAACAGAAACATGAATATAACAGACACTGCATTGATTCACCAAACGGTGAGGTTCATTCTGTCTAGGCCAAAATTTTGGGTGAGTTGGATAGTGATGTTGCATGCATGGTGTGTTGTTCTAATAATTAAGATCACCATGTGCGTTAAATTGGTGATGTCCCAGAAGTGAGCTCATGAAGGATTATTATGTTAAACCATACAAGTGGATTATGTTCCGACATGATAATAATGGTTTGAGTGGTACTAACTTCGGTTCAAGATGTCCATTAATTTAATTGTTAGTAATTAATTTAATTGATGAACATTATATCTTAAATGTGAGGAGGTAATTCAGGTAATTAACCCCAAATGTAAAACAAAGATAATTTTGGAGTACGATTATATTTCTTTAATGGTCTGAAATATTATCTAAGTCATTGAGATTAGGGGATTTGGCCCACAGTTAGACTCAAAACTTAAGAAACCCACATTATTATCTTCTTAGATTTCCTGTTGTAGCTCTCTATATACACAACGTATCTTTTGCAATTGGGATGCACCATGCGCATATTCTTCTAATAATTATTATTTTATTCATTAATTTCTTATTTTGATATAATTCTTCTAAGATTTCTTGTTTTGATTTATTTATTAATTCTATAAGAAATCCTATTATTCTGAAACATTAGGTGGTTCGCTTATATACTATATTCTTATTTATTTTTAAGATTATTATTACTATAATTATTGGTATAATTACTACTATCTTCTCATTATTTATTAGGCCTTTTATGCAACTGTTACTTGTTTTGTGAATTTTTCTATGTATAATATCATCACGTTGTAATAAAATTCTACTGTTATTTCACTTAGGGTTTCATATCGTGCTACATCTATTTTTACTAATTTAATTTATCACTCTATATTAAAATATATTTCTCTTATGCTCATTTTAGAACATTACTATAATTTTATAGAAAAAAAAATATAGTGAATTTTAATGTATGTTTCATGTTTTTTTAGTTATTTTTCTAAGAGTTTTAAAAGCCCTTCTAAATTTTGTTCAGTAAGGGAATATGAGCTTTTTTTATGCCTAAATGATTATTTTTCATCTTTTTGTATATTATGGCTTTTTTTTTTCAGCTTTTGAACAACTATTTGGCTATAAACCAATATTAGCACATTTTTATACTACTTTTGATACACTATATTGTGAAACAAGTTAGAATATTGTGGTTTAACAACACTCAAAATTATTTTCTTTAATTTTTTTAAGAAAACCCAATTTAGTATATAAACAATGACACCAAATCTTAGTTTTACAATTCGTAAGACAAAAAAAGATGCAGTCATAAGCTTAATGAGTGTTTAGCTAACAGGATTAATGTTTCCGAACCTCTCTGTATTGTATGTACTATAAAATAAAGCACTTCTTTCTTTTTTATGGAGTATCTCACAAACAACTGAATTTTCAAATAACTTTCTGTCATGTTAGTATCAACTTTCCAGCAAAGCACATGTGCCAAAACATCCGTAATCATAATATGTTCTTGAGTGGGTCAACACCCATTCAAAGAATTCATTTGGAGTAAAATGTACTGACTTAGATTCATATGTATTCATACCTTCAGATTCTACGAATTTTTAAGTTGTAAGTATTCGAACCAACTTTCCTCCCTGTGCTTTGGCCTTTATTTTCGTAGATTTAGATCTGTGACTTGCATGAAATAAGACATTCCTAATAGAACCACAACATTTTGGATCTGTGAAGTAGGAAAATAGGATCTATGATGTTTGCCTTTGAATCAATATTCACAATGTTTTATTAGATCTAGTATGCAAAAGCGCTCCTGCCGGCTAGATTCAGTCTGACTTCGAGCTCCTCGCCGGTTGAACGCCTTGCGACCAGCCAAAACTCTCACATCGGAAGGGTTTTTTGGTGAAGTGCCTCTGATGATTAAGTTAGCACTTGTAGAGGATGAAGTGCATTGTTGTAAATATTTTTCCAGAGTGGAATCGAAAGATTCGAACACCGGGTCGTGTCTCTCGAGGAAGGTTAGCCGGAATACTCTGTACGTTTATTCAAGCACAAATAAAAGAAATAAAATTCCTAAATATATAATTCAAATGATTGGTTTGGATTTTCAATTGTCAATCACTATGATTTAAATAAAGCGAATTGAAATAGCAAATTAACAACGTAGAACAAGCGGGATTTAAGAAGTTAGGGAGTCGGGGATATCCGTTTTGGTTCGAATTGAAATTAATGGGCAAGTGATTGTTCGGTTAATTGATTTGAATAAACTGCACGTTCAAGTACTCATCCTCAATAACTCTTCGTAACAAGAGAACAAACTAGAACGACAAAATTAACAAGTCATTTAACTCCTAGGCAATACAATTACGAACAAGCCTATCTTATGCGAGCCTATTTCGACCGACTCCTCCCCTTTCGGTTATAAGAGTCGATTAAATTAAACTAGAGGGTGGTTAATCAACTAGTCCGTTTAGAATTAATATCATCATGCATAAACTAATCGAATTCAATTGAAACAATTGGAAGTTGAAGTGTCACCCTTCAACAATTCTCAAAACTCAAGAACAATGATTGAAAAACCTAATAAGAGATCAACTCGCATAAATTGAACAATCTTGAGCACGATAATCACAAACGATTCCAAAACATCAATCCCCTATCCCTAGCATAAGGATTTAGCTACTCATAATTGAATAATCAACAAAAGCAATCACAACTAAAGAATTCATATTTAACGATTAAGTCAAAAGAAAATCTTATGATTGATAAATCACAACGTTGAATCTGATAAACAAGCTTGAATCCCAAAAGTAATAATGAAATTGAGTTTAAATCCTTGTTCTATGATGAAAAATATGAAAAGAGAATGAAAAACGAGTGAAAACGATGAAGGGTAGGATTTCTTAAGTTTCTGGCGTGAAGAGAATGTCGAAAGATTTTTCTTGAACTCGTATATATAGCAATAGGGGCGTCTTGGGCGTGAAGGAGCCTTGCAGCATGGCTGGCATGAGTGGTGCGGCATGGGAGGTCATCACGGCGCGGCAGGGAGCAATGGCGTGGCGCGGCACACCTCCGCGGTGTGGCAGAGAATGTCTTCGCGACGCGGCACAACAGCACGGGCGCGACAGCCAGCAGTGATTAAGATGTGGTCATCGACCCTAGCGAACCCGAGGACGAGTCCTCAAATAACTTCGAGATTTGGCTCGAAAGCGGGCTAGAAGAGCCGCAAGACCGGAAGTATTGGCCTACTTATAGATGAGATTGGTCGAGAAGTTGTTGGAGAAGGCCACAAGCATGCACCAAGAGGCGCAAGGCTAGAAGGGCGAAGAAACAACGCACGACGAGTACAAGCGAGGAGGAAGGTTGGTCCGATACCGAGAGTGTAGTGTCGGGCAAGATGGGCGTGTGGTGTAAGTCGTGCGCAAGGAAGCGTTGTGCTTGGCGATTGGAGGCTAGGCGAAATGGCGCGCGAGGGGTGGAGGACGGGTGGATGGCGCGCGCGGGGGATTGCTGCGGATGGGCAAGCACGGGGGTATACGCGAATATGCACGCAATGGCGAGCGCGATCGAGCAGGGGTGGCGTGCGTCGGGCAGTGATGTGCGTGGATTGATGGATGAGTGCGATGGGGACGCCGAGGGGACTGGCGTGCGTAACACTTGCGCAGGTGGAGTGGACGCGTGGGTAGCTGAGTGCGGGCGCGCAGCGCGCGCAACGAACGACGCGTGGACGACAGGCGTGCGCGATACCACGCACGCAGAGGAATAGGCAAGGCGGCAGACGCGTGTGAGTCCGAGGCCGAGCAGGATTAGGCGAGGCGTGCGCGGGCGGCTAAGGGGTTTGAGACGGCCGAACTTGGAGTGCAAGCAAAGGAAGCAAGATACATTAGCTAGTTAGGATTCTAGTGTTAGGAGATATTTACTTTCCTTGTTGCTTTAATATTTCTAGTATGTTTAGGATTTAATATTTTATTGCTTTAATTAGTTATCTAGTTAGATTAGGAGTAGACTATGATAGGATCTATAAATAGGGGTCTTCCCCCATTGTTTTCCATATGAAGTTGATTGATGAGTTAATAGAAAAGAATGTTTTGTTCAAGGTTCTCGAGTGTTTTTTCCTGTGAGTTTACATAGAGTTCGTGTTAGAAATAGGACCATTCTGAGTTTCTTCACACCTATCGCGAAGTACGAAGGCGTCGGTACACGTATTAGCATCCGTCGATCGAAGACCAAGGCGTCGGCGCGGGTTTTCATGACAATCGAGTTGAGCGGAACACACGATCTTCATCAAGCAGGTCTCGCGGCGCAGGGGGCTGGCACGGCGCTTGCTGGGATGTCTGGGAGCCTCTGTCCATGTCGTGGCGCACGTCGCGGCGCGGCACGCGCGCGATGCCTGGACGAACTGCTGGCTTGTGTGCACGACTTCACTTTTCGGGCTCGTTGGGGTTTGTTTGGACTCGGAATTTGATTCCACTTTTTTTTTTCTATGTGTTGCCAACGAACTCCTCTATTTAATTATGCTTGCACGATTAGCTTGTGCCCATAATTCGGTCCCCCCGAAGCTTCGGACCTACACACCATAAACAAAGAAAAATCAGAAAAACACATAAAAACACAAGAAAAACCAAAATGGAGAGAAACACGCAATAAACGACAAAACGAACTAAAAACTAACTAAATGACCTAATATGGGGGAAAAAGAAAGTAAAAATAACATAGAAAAATGCAACAAAAATGGGACAAACAGCAGTTTGTGTATATAGAATAATGGAGAATGTAATGTAATGGTGGGCATATCTCACTCACTTTTATGGGGCAATGATACATTGTTGCCCAAGCCTGCCTGAGTGGGCAGCCCAAGATGCCTTTTTGTACTACCGAAACTATCCAGTTCTGTTAGGCTATATGGATCTATCCACGTGGGGACCTAATCTTAATAATATTCATTCTTATCCTATAGTCTTCTATATTAGACAGTATAACCGTGCGACCGACCACTGATTATCTCGAGTTGGAGTACCGCTAATATTAAGCTCTCATGTTCTACTTGTCCGGTCGGTCCTTCGACCAGATGTACCATCGGGTTAATCTTTAATCAGGCCATTCGAGGGCACTAATTCAACTTTCTAGTGTTCTTTGTATCTTCGACGTCCTCTTCGACCTGAGTATCCTTCGGCTTGTGCATTCTGCAATCTCCACTTGACAAATAATTCGCCCGAATTGGTTTTGTTGTTTACCTAGTCCAATCGACCTGGTACATTATCCCATATCAAGATGAACGTGTGACTTTGTACACAGCTTACTCAACAAAGGTAAATGTTCAAGAACACCAAGTGAAGCATGACCAAGAAATCGATGCTAAAAATACAAAGACAAATCATTAGAAACTGAAGAGCAAGCTATTTTAGAATTTGAACTGAGATCTTGTCCATAAGGAGAAGTAAATGTACATCTTTCCCACAACTTTCCCAATTGCAAAGGTCTTTTTTTTTTTTTT
>CACSLK010008833.1:2425991-2446852 GCA_902706635.1 Striga hermonthica
TTTTTTTTTTTTGTTTCAAGGACCTGTAAGAAGAAGATGGATGGTGTAAAAAAATACACTTCATGTGTTTCTGAAGTGTCAATTGTCAAATTGAAAGAAGGTTATATTTAAACCCAAGTATGTAAAGAACATCATGTAAAATAATGTCTGAAGAAATCTTCCCAATACCAGTCTGTGTAACATGAAATGTTGTACCATTTGGTAAGTGAACATGAATGATTGGGAAGATAGGTTTAAGGTTATGTATGAGACCTTTATCAATGCACATATGTCTACTAGAACCAGTGTCTAATACCCAAGAGCCATTACTTATGTCTTCATATGTATTCAAAGCATAATGAGAGAGGATATCAGATTCAATACTTGTTGAGTTGACAAAATGCACATAATCTGTCTCATGAGGTTCACCATTTTTTCCTCCCTCTGTGTTGAAGAACTTTTGTAGCTCTTGTTGAATGAACAAGGTAATACTAGTAGAGCTTTCTCCTTTATATAAACCCTTCTCCAAACCAGATGAATTCAGATGCTACATTGGCATAACCCTTTGGCTTATGTTGCTCCTTAAGCTTATGATACCACTCTGGTATTCAATGAAATTTGAAACACTCAGCCATTTAAAACCTAGGAATTTCGCAATGTTCAAAATTAGTTTGACCTTTCTTCTTTGCTTCTTCTACATCCACCTCTTCATGTACTATTTCATCTATTTGCAGTATTGTAATTTCTTCTTCTTGTATATCCACTATTTCCCCTACTAAAGGTGTTTTTCACTATGGTTGAACTCTCAAATTGATTGGTATAAGCCAGGCTAGTGTTCTTTTGTTGCTCAACCTTAACTAGCGTGGAGTAAGCTTTATCCACTTCTAGCAGAGGCTCTATCGACAGAATTTGTGACCTCATATGCTCATATATATCATATAAACATGTGAGAAATTGTAGCAGTTTTGTTTGGTTTCATGTTCAATCACATTCCTCCCGAGTGGAGGACTAAAAATTGTTGGTGACTTCACATTATCATATTGATCCCATAGCTTTTTAATACGAGAGAATTACTCTACAATGGCGTCATGACCTTAGCTAATACTAGTAATCTCTCTCTGTAACTTGTGAAACAACGAACCATTACAGTGTCCATACCTCCTTGCTATATTAACCCCCCGACTCTTTTTCATTGTTTGAATACACAAAGCTCTCAACAACGTCTTTAGAAAAATGTCTTCAAAATTCATGATATAATTATGTAATCTATTTTTCAGGCTTCATCATCATTCTCGTCGGTTTAGTGATCCAACCATTGATGAAGCCAAGCTTCGATTTAACTCCTAATGCGACTGTCATTATTTCTTTCATAAAAGTAAATTCATCCCCATCAATTGATGCGAAACCTGAATCGTCCCAAAGTTATCAGAATAGGATTCTGGAGTTGAACCGCCTCATAGATCTGAACTTGAGATCGAATTCCCATCTCCGGCATTGAGCAGCGGCCATGCCGTCTTGTTCCAGGCGTTCGTCATGTTCCTATGTGATTTGACCTAGCTCGAGTATCAAGTGAAAATGGAGAGTGTATACGAGCTAAGAGATATGTAACCAACTATGTTTTATTCAATATGGCCAAGATGAGTTACAGTCGCAGTATTTATAGCTGAATTAACAAGACTAATAGAAGTAAAATGCGACTTTTAACTTCTAACTAAAATGAAGTAACAAGGCTAATCAAAGTTAGGTGCCAACATATTATGACCCAAATGAGACAAGCAATTACTAAATACTAATAGCATAATAAGGCCTAAGTATAATTTTAGGCTATCAAACTAATGTAAATTACCAAGTTTCCTGCCTAATGTCTTAATTAATTACGTTAAAATATCAAGTGCAATTATATTTTATTAATTATTCTATCATATAATAGTTATTAGCACAAGGCCCGTGTATTACACCGGTGCTTGTTAAATTTTTTCTTAAATTTTAAAATTAATGAGAAAAAATAGTTGAAAATTTAATACTTATAGATATATATTAAATTTTAGTATGACACTTGTTACTTGTGCGACTTACATGTGTTATATAATAATAATTTTTTTCTAACTTATAATATATAACTACATTAAAAATGAATATATTAATTGAGAAATAATTTTATTTTTTAATTAATTTTAATAAATATTTTTTTATTATTGTAAAGATATATATATAACTTATTTATTTTATATATGCAATATGGATGTCAAATCAAAACTCATCAAAAGATGATTAATTTGATACATTATATATGTAAAACTGCTAAAAAATACAAAAGTTATAAACTTTTAAAATACATTTACAATTCAATAGTTATAATAGGAAATGATATTAAATACCATTAATACATCTAAAATGATCATAAATAAATCAATATATTTATGGTAATTTTTCGAACTTAATTAGTTTGGATTGAAATTAAATTAAAATCTATACAAGTCAAATAACAAAGCATGGAATTTTGACACCTAAGATTTCGAAGTATGCGAGCTTACCACTTAGGATTAGCACATTCGAGAATTATATATAATGGGATTACCAAAATCAACTAATTATAATTTATACTAAATGGTATGTGTAAGTTACATAATCATAAAAAAATTATACGCCTATTTTATCAAGCTATTTATTCTAAAGTAATGTTAGTTGTTTAATCATCTAATTAAGTTAGTCCAGATGAAAAAAAAACTTAAAAATTCTATAACAATAATAATAATAAATTATATTTCATTATATTTTTAGGTAAATTGGTCCTTATATTAATAAAAATAAATTATGTATTAAATTTTATGCATTCAACATACAAATATAATATCTTTTTCTTTTTCTTTTTTATTCTCTTTTTAGTGTCATTGTGTTTTTGTGTTCTAAAATTTTATTCTTTTGGGGTCGGTTCTAGACGGTTTTTTGACATGTCCTTAAAGTTTTATTAGCTGTTAGCTGTTAGTATTCAAGTAGTGGATGCACTTTTGCACATTTGTGCGCTTCTATATAATAGCTCTATTTTTCGAAAAGAAAAACATACAAATTCATGTATAGTTAAATACTTTTTTTTAATAAAATTTATAAAATGTGATATATACACCATTTATAATATTTTATAATTTTATTGTGCATGCTACTAGTATATTTTATATATTGATATGGTAGATTTTGCCATCCTTTTATTAAATCCCGAAATCTATCTATCTATTTGATTTAAAAACTCAATCTTGAGGGCCTCTCTCTCTCTCTCTGGTTCCTCTCCTTTCTCAATTCTCTCTCCTCTCTCCTCCCTGAAGGAAAAAAAACCTAAAAGAGCTGTTTACCCACGAGTAAGTTCTCTCTCTCTCCTCGCTCTTATCTTTCCCTCTCTCTTTCAAAATATATTTACCTGTGTTTCTCTCTCTCTCTCTCTCTCCCCTTCCCTACTATTTGGATTCTTTATTATGTGCCTCAATTTTTTGAAAATTTATTATCGGCCATGCGTTTGATGTTCTGTTTAATTCTGTCGTTTTTTCTAATTACAAGTGCAGATCTGTTGATATGTGGTTGTGTGCATTAGATCTGTGTGATGATGTCCAAAACTGAATCTTTTCGACCGGAATCTTGTATCTCCGAGGATGTTTGTATATTTGATCTATAATTGTTATCTATTCCTTGATGAATTTGTCAGTAGACGAGCAGATCTGCCCACTATTTCTCTGTTTAATTGACATTGTCCGATCGAAAGGGTGATGAAGAATTTATAATTGATGCTGTTGTTTTATTGCGCGTTTTAGATCTCACGTTTATATCGGTTTTCTGATTGTTCTGTCTTTCAAATCCAAATGGGTTCGTTTTGTCAATGTCAATTTTTATTGAATTTGATATGCCCTGTTGAGCAATTTGTAAGGAATCCCCTAAAATTGCATGATTATATGTGGAAAGAATTGGAAGACACAGAATCTAGGGCATATGTTTCATTTCCATTTAGATAAGCATTTCCTGGTTGACATTTCTCTCATTTTCATCATATGTTGGAAGCTAACTCAAATTTCCAAATTTGCAAATCTTAGCTGTATGCATACCCATTCTGTTTTTACTTACTAGACAATGTACGATAAGTGGGTTTCATGATATGTGTGGCTCTCACATTAATGAAAAATGCAACATCTGCATTGCTAAAAGTGAGTTGCAGAAGCCCTTTTATTTACTTGCCCCATCGTTCATTTTGGATTTCTTGGCATTTCCGGACAGCACACCAACGAAAATCGCAACATTCTCATGACCTAACAGGTGTTGATCCTTTTATCATGTTATGCAGCCTTGCACATGGACGAGGACAGTCTCCGGAATTGGGGTTACTATGAACCACCCGTGAAGGGCCACCTTGGGCTCCAGCTCATGTCCTCTGTGGCCGCTGAGCGGGATACAAAGCCTTTCTTACCAGGCCGAGATCACAATCCTGTGATGGTCCCATCCAATGGCTCGTATCACCCTAGGGACTGCATCGTCACCAATCCACCCGTCACTCACATGGACTACGTGCGCGACAGCTGGATCAACCACTGCGATAAATTCCCTCACATGTTATCTAGAAGCCCCTACAGCCCTGTCCTGGCCGACACCTCTGCAGCAGGCCCACATCAATCCATGCAGATGGTGGTCCACACGCACCAACAGCCGGAGACGAGATCCAGCATTGAGGAACCCTTCACCAAGAAGGAGGACGGGCCCGGGCTTGGACCCGGGCCTTCCAAGAAGCGCGGGTCGGCCCCGAAGGCCCCCAAGGCGAAGAAGCCGAGGAGAGGACCAGGCCCCAAGGAAAATGGTAATAACGGTAGTAACAGCAATACTAAGAATAATAAAGACAGTAATAGTAATAACTCCACCCCACGCGCAAAGAAGAATGTTGAGGTTGTAATAAATGGGGTGGACATGGATATTACGGGCATACCCATCCCCGTGTGCTCATGCACGGGGGCCCCACAGCAGTGCTACAGATGGGGGTGTGGGGGCTGGCAGTCTGCATGTTGCACGACCACCATTTCCATGTACCCACTCCCAATGAGCACAAAGAGGCGTGGAGCTCGGATCGCGGGCCGAAAGATGAGCCAGGGGGCATTCAAGAAGGTTCTGGAGAAGCTGGCGGGGGAAGGGTATAATTTCGCAAACCCAATCGACCTGAGGACTTACTGGGCGAAGCACGGCACCAACAAGTTTGTGATCATCAGGTAGATTGGGGGAGGTTTGAATGTGTGCGTGCTGACGATTGCATTTGGTCCTTTTTTTCTCATGTATATACAATCTTGTGGCCACGTGCAATTTATTTAAGCCCTTGAGATTTTCCTAATCGTGATACTTGTTTGTAATTCTCGGATGTTTGACTCTTTTCGCAAAGGCATTAAATTGATTCTCCTTTCTTTTGCTTCATAGGCTGGTGGTTGTTTCCGGCTGTTGAGGTTAGGATAATGATCGTTTCCTTTCTTTTTAATTAATGGATTATCTTTCCAAAAAATTGTTTGAGTTGGAATTCTATATTATGGAGCTCATATTCTTATCTTTTTTTCTCTATATATACTGTTCATCTGATTGTTTGTGTTTTACTATATAGTAAAGACAAGTTAAGGCAATGCTAGGGAAGTTGTGGAGCATTTTTTTTATGTTAATGATTCAGGCTCTAAATGCGAGGAAGTTCTTTGGATGCTATTCGGAGTTTGTGACTTGATGATTTATCTCTTAAATCATCATGGAACATATGTTGTGGCCAGTCTATGATTGAAGATTTTAGGTATTTTGGATACTATTTGATCGATATTCTTTGAGATGAGTCTCATTCGAATGTCGTGGGTGCATTTTGTTTTTGGGGTACTTTGTTACATGTTTGGGAGAAGATTTGCGAGAATGAAGATTTTGGTGACTAGTCATGGTGGCATGACCTCAGGGCTTGGTATTTATTCATAAAATTCACAATCTTTTCTTCTTGTTACAATGATTAGGAAAATGTAGGAAATCTGACCGTGAAGGTGGTGTTTTCTCTTGTTAAATCTTTTCTTCCACGTGAAAAAAGGGCGTTAGAATGTCAGTTTCCAGAAGTGTGGATTTTGAATTATATTACTAATACTCATGTACAACATGGGTGTTGAGTTAGGAATATATGTATAAAGTTATTTGTCTAATATCAAATTTAATTTCATAGCAAAAATAATATAAAAACAACATCACGAAGCATAGATTTTCGGCATGTCAGCATCTGAAGTGTGAGAATCTGTCATCTGGGTTCAACACGTTTTGAATTAATATACTGAATTAATATACAAGGAGGGATTAGTTTGGGAAATACCCAATTTGGCAATACTAGAAAGGAGAAAGCTTCATTATAAGGTCCATTGGAATTGTGTCAATGCACTATTCAATTTTATTCTTTCTCAATTGGTAGTTTTAATTTTAAGAAGTTGTAAATCTGAGGCATATTTTTATGTTTTACTTTTTACTAAGGCACAAACAAACTTTTTACTTTTGTGCAATATTCAATTTCGTAAGGCACCAACAAACTTTTTACTTTTGATGTAAATAAGAACAATAACAAAAATTCTATTACAATACTCAACTTTTTGGATCATCAAAACTTTACTTTTGACTTAAATAAGAACAATAACATAAATTCTATTACAATGCTCAACTTTTTGGAATTATATCAATTTAAGGCATTAATTTTATTATGTCAATAGAAGATTTACATTATATGCTATTCTAACCAACTTTACTCTTTGACATAAGGATGTGAACCATGAGTAATGCTCACCTACCCACCGTGGGCATATGTTAATATGCCCACCGCTTATGTGGCATGCATACATTGGTGATTTATTTTTTTTAACATATTCACATCACCAATGTGTGCATGCCACATCCACGGTGGACATATTAACATGTGCCCACCGTGGGTAGGTGAGCATTGTTCTGTGAACCATAATATTATTTTTTATAATCTATATTTACATATTTATGTAAAAATATTAATTATATTTAACGATTAACTTAAAATGAGGTAATCAATATAAGTTATATTTAGGCAAAAGTTGAATAGATTTTTATTTTAAAATGAATAAGATAATTGTAATTTAAATATTATTTTTATTAATAATTTAAATATTTATTAAATTAAGAAAAATTAAAATATGTAATAGAATAGAAAATTAAAAAGTGATTAAAAATCGTATTTAAATATTATTTCATACTTCTATTACACATTTAGAGTATTAATAACAAATAATATTTTAGTTATATATTTCAAATCCTTTAACCAATTTTTGAAAATAAATTTATTGAACTTTTTCATATATTTAATTTATGCAAATTCCTTTTCTTATTATGGTAATTTTATTAATTATATTTATAACTTTTTATTATAATAAGTATGTAAAATATAAATTTCAAATAAAATAATTATTTTATTCACATAACTATATCATAAAATAAAGTTCTTTTTTTTTTCAGAACGATAGAAGATGATATATAACTCGAATGAGAACAATGTTCTAATACAACCGGGGAAGATTAATAAGTCCGAAAAATAAAATTGAGATGCTTATCAACATGATGGCCTAGATCAACTACAAGAACTAGAAAACAACTATAGAAGCCCCAACCACTACCATAAGGCCTAGCAAGCACTTCTATAATCAAATAAAGAGAAAGAAAAGATCAAAAACTAGGCAAACTAATATAAGAATATTCCTGTCATTCCCCAATAGCAGCCTTGATAGCAATGTGCACCGGTGGAAGAGATTTTGGAAGATCAAGTTGTTCCTTGTCTTCCACAACCACCATAACAAATAAGTGGTTAGTTAGATCCTATTGGTGGCTGTGGCAGATTTTGGAATTGAGCAGACTTGGTACCACCATCAAGATTTGAAGGAGCCTGATAAGTGGTTTATTCTCCACAGCATCTGCAGCAGGGGTCTATATCTAGTCCCTACTTTTGCAAGTTGATCAAGACAGGCAAGGAACCACTAAGGCATTTCCAAATGAATAATTTGATTTTGCTGGGAATCTTCAAAGTCCAACTTCTTAGAAGAATATTCTGCTTAGAAGAAGAACTGCTTTTAAGCTGATCAAAAGAGAGAGCTTTCTGCTGAGCAAGAAAGTTATAAGTGCAAGAAACTGAAAATTTCCATTTACTGTCTAATCCCCAATAAATTCTGTCAGCTTCTCCTGGTTTCAGAGATTTGATTGCCAGAATAGCCTTGTTGTCCTCTTCATAAAAAACTTGTTGCACCAGCCATTAATTCTGATCAGAGCCATCATCCAGCAGAAGGTTTTTCACATAAATGAGATGTCCTCGAGCTATTTCAATCAATTCAGGCTTTTGCCTTGTTCAAAGAAGGGACCCAATTGCAGTCCTCAATTCTAGTTTGAATACCACTTCTGATTTCTGTTCTCATCCATTTGGAAATGATTGGAAGAGTGTCAAGCCAACTGTTCCAAAGCCATGAGGCATTGGGAGATTTTGCAGCCTGAAAAAGAGATGTATTAGGAAAGTATCTCTCTTGAAGGACTTGACTTACTAGTAATTGTGGCTGAGTAGAAATTCTCCATAACTGTTTGCAAATTAATGCCTTGTTGAAGAGATGAATGTCTTGGAACCCCATGCCCCCATTCTGCTTAGCAATAGTCATCTTGGTCCAACTTTTCCAGTGAATGCCTGAGGTATTTTCTTCATTTGTTTTCAACCAGAAGTGAGCACAGATCCTAGAAATTTCCTTGCAGATGGACAATGGAAGTCTAAAACATGACATTGTGAAGGTTGGGAGGGCTTGTAGAACTGACTTAATCAACACTGCCAGCTAGAGATAACAGCTTAGCTTTCCAACTTTGCAGCTTCATTTAAACTGACTCTATCAAATAATCAAAGACTTCCTTCTTGGATGTACCAATTCCAAGAGGAAGCCCAAGATATCTCGTAGATCTATGAGCATGAATTCCATGAAGAGTTGAACAGATTCTCTACTGGATATGAGATGGGGTATTTCTGCTAAAGAAAATAGCAGATTTCTGCAAATTGACCGCTTGACCTGTAAATAATTTATATCTGGCCAACAAGTTGAGGATATTCTGTGCTTGGTCATCCCCTGCTCTACAGAACAACAATGAATCATCTACAAAGAGCAGATGTGATAACAGGGGACCATTTCTAGAGATTTTCAAACCATTCAACTGACCACCATTCACAACATCCATAATTAGAGCAGATAAAACCTCAGCAATGATAATGAACAAGTATGGAGATAGGGGGTCTCCCTGCCTGAGCCCCCTTGTTGGTTTAATGTATCCACAAACAGTGCCATTGACTTTGAAGAACATGGTAGACGTGGAGATGCACACAAGGATAAATTTAACAAATTCTTTGCTAAAACCCATCTGAATCATTATTTGCTTCAAACTTAACCACTCAACTCTGTCAAATACCTTCATCAAATCCAATTTAATAGCCATAAACCAATTTATCCCAGAGTTGTGCCTATTAAGAAAATGGAAAGCTTCATGTGTTATGATTACATTGTCCAAAAGTTGTCTTCCTATTAGAAAAGTTGATTGAGAATGGTTGATGCAGCTATGCCTTTGGGCAAGAATTTTAGAGAGCACTTTATAGACCACAGTGCATAAACTAATTGGTCTAAATTGATTTAAGGACTCTGGGACAGCACATTTTGGAATAAGAGACATAATGGTATGATTCCAATAATGCAAAAGAGAACCAGACTGAAAAAAGCTCTTGATAGCAGAAATGAAATCAACTTTGATCAGATTCTAGAATTGTCGGTAAAAAAGAGCATTCATACCGTCCTCTCCCGGGGATTTCTTTGGGTTACGTTGGAATAGAGCCTCATTTATCTCCTCTTCATCAACTGGTTGCAAAAGGGCAGTGTTCATGTCCTCTGATATTGTTTGAGGAATTTGTTGAATAATGGAATCTCCACCTATGGTACCTTCTGTAGCAAAAAGTTGTGAATAGAAGTCCTCAATGTGAGTTTCCATTTCCTGTTGAGTGCAGAAATCCTCTCCCCTAATTGAAACTATTCTAGATATGGCATTCATCTTTCTCCTTTGCTGAACATATTGTTGGGTTCTGTGAGGAACGTCAAACAACATGCACAGTATTGAACTTATCGAAATAAATCCTAACGCAGCGAAATCTATTGTTAGGATATGAACGTTTATCTTTTAAAATTTTTGCCGACTCTGAGACGATGTGGAGTACCGTTGATGAAGTTCGTCTGAACACCACAATCTAATGGGCGAATAGATTTGGCCTTTAGTCGATTCTAATCGACACGTCAAACGGATCACGGTTGCATGGTGGCTCGGTCTCGGCATCGGGTGCAGCGAGCAGCTTGTGTGCGTCAGGCGCGGACAGCGTGCGGGTACGCAGATTGCAGCGGACGTGCGTTGGGCACTGGGCGAATGCGCGGAATTGCTTGGATGCGCGGGTGGACGCTGGCAGCTGCTAGGCGAGCGCGTGCACGCTGGCGGGACTCCTCCTACGCGGATTGGCGCTGGGATGCGGTGGACGCACACCGGCATGATGTGCGCGACTCCTGGACGCACAAGGAATAATGCGCGCGTGCTGGACGAGCGCTGGGACTTTGGGACGATGTCGGCTGGCAGCAGATGCGAACGGGCGTACAAACAGGCAGCACGCTGGGACTTCGCGGACGTTGCTGAGTGTCGCTGGGCGTCGCGTACTGGACTCGGCGGTTCGCGACTGCTCGCAGTAGCGTGCGGTTGCGCGTGGCTGGGTTCGGGCGGCGACCGACAGCGATGGGCAGATTTCGGCGGTGGCTCACGGCGGCGATGGATGGCGATGATGAGATGATGATGACCGGAAAATATGGAATAAAAGGCTCAATATTATTGTACCAAAAAGCCTTCTAATGGATTACCTAAACACCTACTTCGATCAAACTTTGTGGAGCGTTTAATCGAATCTCCCTGACTCTCGAACGAAGATATTTCTCGTGCGTATGTAGAGGAGAAAATCGGCCAACACATCTATGTAGGAGAGATTGGGACATGGTGTATTTATAGGCTCCATTAGGGACCTTAAAGAGGTGCTAAATATGGGTTTATCCCATTTAGGCCTAGGAATCCTAATTCTACTCCAATATTAATTCACTGTAGGAAGGAGATCCCCTACTAATCTCCATCTTCTAGAAGACTCCTTAGTCTCCTAACACTAGAGAAGATCCTAGTAGGAATACCTTTCCTAATTAAATTAATAATCATGGAATAAAATTAATTCCTGATTTATGAAGCCTAATTCTACTCCAATTAATTATGTAATATAGGAAATATATTTC
Source organism: Striga hermonthica (assembly GCA_902706635.1). Lineage (NCBI taxonomy): Eukaryota > Viridiplantae > Streptophyta > Magnoliopsida > Lamiales > Orobanchaceae > Striga > Striga hermonthica. The sequence goes on from CACSLK010008833.1 coordinate 2,437,334, forward strand.
CTACTAATCTCCATCTTCTAGAAGACTCCTTAGTCTCCTAATCCCAAGAGAAGATTCTAGTAGGAATTTTATTCTCCTAATTAAATTAATTAATATGAAATAAAAATAATTTCTATTTAAATGGAATTAAATAATAAAACATCCCACTAGAGTAATATTATTGCTCTTCCCATTTAGCCACTATTTTACCAATAAAATTGAGCCTCCATGATTAAATAACATTAATCTGATTGATCGATTTACCTCCCTATGTTTAAGATATAACGTCCATTGAGTAATTAAATTACTGACAAAATAATTAATCAACTTCTTATTCATTTCCGAAATTGGTACCACTCAGATCCTTAACCATTATGTCAGACAATCGTCTACCTGCAGGGTTTAACATATTGTACATTCTTGAGCTCATTTTGGAGACGTCATCAATCCAGCGCACTAGAACATAGTGACCATAAATAATTTATAATAACACATCATATAATTTTTCTTACTTACCAAAATACCTAGTATGTCATCCTAATAAAATACGAATCACTTGGTAAATCAAATAAATAAGAAATAAAAATATATGCCTATTCTATATTATCTTACAGCTTAAGAGAACGCATAAATCAATGAAGGTCTAGGTTACAACAACAGTCAGTGAGTCTCATATCCTTATCATTCCGTGGTCCTGTTCAACACTTAACATAAGTGTTAGTGTAATCCTTCAGTCAAAGACCAACTGAATCAAGAATACACTACAGTCTTTTTCCAATAGGGGTCTCACTGTCTGTCTAGACTGTGAACGAATAGTTTAGTCGTATAAGGAACCGATAGGTGATCTTTCTGTTCGAAACTCTTCGAACCACACTATCTCAATATAAGACATAGAGTATGATTTGCATGAATAAATAAACTGCAAACATATGTACTTTGACTGAAACATGATGGCTAGATCAAAATGGAATTGATAGAATATGCAAAACATAGCTTTTACAGCAAACCTCTAACACATATGCATGGTAGAATTTAGTGTTGTTATCTCTCTTCTTGAGCCAAGTGATCCTGGATTTTTGCTGCCAAAAGGATTCCACAAAGTGATGGGCTTTGTTAAGTTCTGTTTTGGTGGCTTCCCATTCATCCCATTTATCATCAGAGTGATCCTCTCTGAGAGATTCCAACTTGTTGGTAAGGGCTTCAATCTTTAACTGATTATGAGAATGAAATTAAGAGCTCCAGTGAAGTAGAGCCAATCTGGTAATTTTCACTTTCTCTTTGAGTTTGAAAAAAGGTGTACCATCAACCTAAGAACTCCAAGCCTTAACAAGTGTTTCTCTCAGACCTTCCTTGCATATCCATCTCTTGTCAAAAGAAAATCTGCTAGGTGCCCTTTCCCTGGGAGTTCCAGTATCAATGAGAAGAAGAGAATGGTCAGATGAGCTTATGGCTTTGTTTAACACCTTGGCATTAGTATAAGTTTGAAGCCATTCCATGGATCCAAAAGCTTTGTCCATCTTTTCTTCAATTATTTCCCCAGAACATCTATTATTGCACTAAGTGAGTTGATAGCCCACCATTTGGATTTCTTCCATATCCATTTGATTGATGAAGTTTTTAAATCCTGAAGAGCTTCCACTGTGTCTGAGTGTGTCCCCAATTTTTTCCTCATTAGAGCAGATAGTGTTCCAATCTCCATCTATGAACCATTTCTCCCCCAAGTAGGTTGAAGGGTTTCCAGTACTTGCCATTGATCCAACCTTTGACTTCTTCAAGTGCTTAAGTAGACAAAGATACCCCATTGAATGTCTGAATTAGGGAGTTGATATTGAACATCAATAGCAAAATCATGAATGATGAGTTGATGAATTGTGACTGTGGAGTCCCAAAGAAGAATCAAACCACCACTTTGGCCTTGAGGATCCACAATGGATGATCTACCTTCAAAACCAAGTTTCCTACTAACAGTATTCACAAAAGATTTGGATTTTTTTTTTGTTTCTGATAGAAATACAAAACATGGGTGATGAGATTTGATGATCTCTCTAAATTTGGGAAACTGTAGAGGACCCACCCAGCCCTCTACAGTTCCATACCGCAGCTAACATTGGTCACTTAGGTGCCATTCAAGGCTGGCCACCCCCACATGAGCTTGAGTCATTTTGCTTTTCTTTTAGATGTCTTCCCCATTAGCTGGTTTTCAATTTCTTGTTCCTCTGGTTCTGTCTGAAATCTTGACCTTTTGCCACCTGAAGTGTTTGTGAGAGTTACTGGCAATGCATCTCGCCTTTGGAGTCTGCCTAATTTTGAGTTGGTTCCCCTCCAAGTTCTGGAAGAATTGGCATTGATTTACATATCTCTCTGAGGTGAAATTTGATTTGCAATTCTTGCTTTAAGAAATGGAATTGTTTTAATCTCCATTAGCCTGTGATCATTCCCTTCCACAGTTGTCTGGTCCTCCTCAACTAATGCTACACTAGTTCTAGCTGGTTGAAGATGCTCTCTGATAATAGATGATGGAGTCTTCTTTCATAGAGTTAGAAGCAACTGTGTCTACTCCCATTGGAGTTGAAGTAGCAGTTGGGACATGAGCTATCTGGTTCTGACAATTGTGTGACTGGATGATGCTTGTGGCTGAGAATTTGCAACTGGAGAGGTTGATTTATCTGCATTTGGAGTATGTTTGGATCCTGAGTTGCTGACTGTGATCCAGTGAGAATTATCTGTAGCCTTCATCCAATCCTCATATTGGCCATCTTTGACTGAGTGTTTCTTAATATCCTCTAGCCTTCTTGAACATTCACTGTCTAAATGTCCTATAAAGCCGCAGTAATGGCACAAATTTACAAGTTTTTCATATAGAAAGTTGACTTTGACAATCTGGTTTCCCAACCTTATTGAGGCACGCCTGGGCAGAGCTTCTTTTAAGTCAACTTTAACTAGTAACCTTAGAATTCTCCCTCCATGATTACTAGAGCTAACTAGCACCACATTCTTGACTTCTTTGAAAACACTTCCCACCTTAAACCCCACACTGGTGCTCAACCAATTTAAAGGAACGTTAATAGCTTGAACCCATATTTGCAATTCTGAAAATGCCTCGTGATTGCTAGAATACTTTCTTTCCATTCCATGAGTATTAGATATTGGTTTTCGAAGACCCAATTAGGGCCACTGATCACTTTTTTTTAAATCTTCTTTATTCTGAAAAATAAACTGAAAAAAGTTGAAGCCGGGATCCTTTACCTCCATAGGTTGTTTAAGCTTCCAGATATGGCTCATGGTTCTTTGGACACCAATCCAACTAGCTTTTTGATCTCCAACAATCTTCCCGAATAGACTCCTGTGACATTCGTCCACACTGATTTTGATGTCCTTGTGTTCAATGTTAATGAGATTGGCTTCTTTCTCCGAAAGAGATATGCTATTGAGTTTTTGAGCCAGTTCCTCATCCTTCCCTACTTTTCAAGTTTCTCACATCAGGAATTATAAAGAAAAAATCCCAACTCGCTGAAAACCCTAAGATCCCAGAATCCCAGCAACACAACCCGCAAATGATATATCAGAAGATGAATGGGCAATAACACTCCCTCCCAGCAGCAGAACAGACAAACGAAAAACGGCTAGCGTGCAAATGATGAAGAAGAAAGTAAAGCTCCCATCAAAGAGAATCGAGCGCTCCCATAAGAGAGAATCACTCCTATTGCGTGGTTTCAAATATGAAAACATTAATTATATTTATGCCAAAAAGTAATGGTAGTTGGTCTTATATTGAAAATTTAAGTAAAAAAGTGAGTCTTAAATTGTGAATAACCTAAAATGTAAATCTTCTATTTGAATTAACGAAATCCATACCTTAAATTGATACAATTCATAAAATTTGGGCCTTGTAATGGAATTTACTCATAGTATTATTTTTCATAATAAATATTTTAAATATTTATGTAAATAAATATTAAAATTTTCTCAATTAATTTAAATGAGAAAATTATAATATGTTTATGAAAAGATTAATAAAATTTATTTTCCATAAATGTTGGGTGACTTGAAAAAATATAAAAATTTAACATTATTTCTAATAATAATTTAAATATGGTACAAAATTAAAAATGAACTAAATATGTAATAAAAAATAGAAAATTATAAAGCAAAGTATTAAAAAGAAAATTGAAAATAAAGTGATGTAGATTAGTATCTATTATTATTATTATTATTATTATTATTATTATTATTATTATTATTATTATTATTATTATTATTATTATTATTATTATTATAATATAATAGGTGTCTTAGAGAATATGTTAGGAATTTAATATTATTGTTAATATTTGGTAAGAGATCTTGTCTTGTTGGACAAGTTAGAGTCTTGGGTTATGAGTCTTATTTAAAGGGCTCTTCTGCTTTCTTATGCGATAGTTGATAGTTGATTATTGAAATGAAATAAGATTCGATTGTGAGTCTTACGTGTTTTACAAGAGAGTATTTCGTTACTCGTTTATCCTTCACACTCGTACGCTTCCCTACATCATCCTCCCTATATATTATTCTCGAATGTGCTGAGCCTACGTGGCTGTTTCTGGTGCTTCGGAATCCTACTTGGCAAAGAATCATGCTTCATAATTAGGTTTGGACAAATAATATTGATATATTAATAATTAATAATCTAGGTTCGGACATTCCATAAATATTATTTAGCTAACTTAGGTATTTTAATACAACTTTTACTAACATAACCCTTTAATTATTTGTAGTTTTACATAGTGAGACACTAAGTGACTAATATATCTCTGACTTTTGATTTGTTTCCTTTAATTAGCCATTGAATTGTAAATGTATTTTAAAAATTGATAACTTTTATATTTCTTATCGGCTTTACATATATAATATATCAAATCAATTATATTTTGATGATCTTCGATTTGACATCCATATTGTATATATGAAATAAATAAATCATATTTATCTTTATAATAATGAAAAATAATAATATTTATTAAAATTCATTAGAAAAATAAAATTATTTCTCAATTGATATATTTATGTTTAATGTAGTTATATGTTGTAAGTCAAAAAAATATAGCACAGGTAAGTCGCACAAATAAAAAAGTGTCATACTAAATATACAATAATATATATATATTTTTATAAAAGGTATTGAAATTTTTGATTACTTTTTCTCATTAATTTTAGATTTTAATAAAAAATTAGCAAGCACCCGTGTAATACACAGGCATTGTACTAGTAAAGTATTAGACCAAGAAAATTGAAAAGTGCAGTAACTAAAAAAAATGGAAAGTGCGTATGCGAAAAAGAAAACTGAAACATAAAGTAAGGAAAAAAATTGAAAAGGGTATATAAATAATGTTTCAATATTATTACATATTTATTATTAATAAAAATAAGAATAATTAATTATATATTTTCACAATTCACAAGAGATACTTATGGTTTTTAATTATGCAAAATAAAAATTATAAAAGAGTAATATTTTTGTTTACATAACTAGACCATAAGGTAAAAGTAGTTGAGCTGAGAAATAAAACATAACTATATCAATTTTTCAGATCTCTTTATCATATGAAACTCCGTTCTCAGATCCCGTCGCCCCCGACCCTCTGTCGGCGAGTCGTTCCTTGCGGCAACCAGACCAACCTAGTCGAGTCGCGGCTGGGTGCCTCCCTGTCTCTCCCGGAGCTCGACGGGTGAAATGGATGATGCTGACCTTCGCCTCCCAACCTCCCCCGACTCTGGAGAGGTCGTCGGTCACCGTCTCCAGACCTAATCGCGGGAGACCGTCATTTTGACGGAGGTTCGGTCTTGTGCGTCATGTTCTTCCCTTGGATCCAAGGTGCCTGCTCGGCCGTGCCTAGTAGGGGTACTCTGTGTCCCGCCGGCCGCCGGTCGTCCGCTTCGGGTCTCTTGTGTTGCTTTGGGCAATGCCTCCTCGGATCCTTGTCCCGGCCCTCCGGCGAGTTCTTGGTGGCTTCCCTTTTCTTCCCGATGTGGATGTTCTTTGGAGTCGAGATCTGGACTAAAAATATCTTCTAGGAGGTTTAGTTGCCACAATTTTCGTTTTTTATGTCTAATTTTGTTGCTCGATTGGCGTTCTAGTTGTGAGTGTGACTTGATAGTCAATTTAGGTGGTCATGAGGTTCAGTTAGGTTTAATGGGCGGTATTATTCTACTTTATTTATTAGATGTGGATTGTTTTAACTTTTTATGTGTTTTTTACCGCTAAGCCTAGTGGCGTCTGATATCCAGTCTTCGTCGTGGAGTTCTAATCTCCTTTATGCAGTTAGGTTTTGTGTGTGTGGTTGTCTCCTTGATGGAGTTTGTACCCTCATGTGCTTATCCAAAAGGTAGGTCCAGACTTTTTGATTCCCATTCTGTCAGTTGACACCCTTTTTGTACTCCTTTTTGAGCTTTTCAATTTTAATAAAATTATTATTTGAAAAAAAAATGATAATAATCTTAAATTAAACCATTCCATGAGAAAGAATAAAATTCGGGTCTTATATTGACATAATTCTAAAAAATAAAATTCAAATCTTATATTAACACAATTTAGAAAATTGGGCATTATAATGTAATTTCTTTTTTGGAGAGAACTTTAAATGGCAATAGCTGCTGAGAGCTTCTCCAGCCCTGCGCCATATTTCTACTTTACTCCAGAGTAGTGCGAAAAACAAGCTTCAATGTTACTATAGACATCGAAATTTAGTATTTTATTAGTTAATGTTTTTACTTAATTTTTGACATAAATCCATGATAAATAAGATATATAATTAGTAATGTTATTATTTTTTCCCCACCAAGTCAAATCTTAAGATTAGTAAAAAGATTATATCAAATCTTAGGATAAGGAAAGTGATTATATGAAATCAAGAATGACCAATCAAATTGATATTTTTATTTTTCCAATACTCTCTCCCCTACACCTCATAAATCAACACATCATAAATCAACACCTCAGAAATCAAAGTCACCTCATAAATTAAAGTCTCAAGTTCAAGATCTCTTCGAACTCTTCTGAAGATTTGAAGACGTTCTTGAAGATCCAAGGGCATTCAAGAGATAGGCGTTCAATCCAGAATCAAGTCTCTTAATCTCTGAAGTACGCTCAATGAAGAAGAAAAAGAGGTGGCGGTCTTTCTCTAATAAGTAAAGGGACGACATCCATTTGTTTCAAATCATTCCAAAAATATCAACGACTTTAAAATGACATTCAAGCCGCATTCATCGATAACTTCAAGCAACATAACATTTGATGCGGGAAAAAGCTCTCAAACCCTCAAGTCAACGTTATTTAAGTCCAAATCCATCTTCTAGAAAGATCGAAGAAGAAAGTCCTTAAAAAAGTTGTCTTCAACTAAATAAAGTTATAATATTTAATACAGAAATAAGTCATTCGACCCCCAAATTAATGTTAGAAAAATTCAAGATCAAGCCCAATGAAGATTCAATTGTCAAATCCGTTTGAAGATCAAATCGAAGTCTGCGAAGAGAAGAATCAGATGAGACATATGGAGATTGTCCTGCAATATTGTTTGATCGAAATAAAATCAAGTTACACAAAAGTTTTATGATCAAAATAAAATTTATTGTTACAATTTTGGCACGCCCGGTGGATCTTCAAATAAAATTAGTTGTTACATATTTGGCACGCCTAGTGGGACGATCTCTAACTCTGATCTCTTCTCTTCAAATCAAGTTCAAATGTCTTTGAAGATGCATGAAGACATCTTTAAAGATAATGTACAAGAAAACAACTAAGGATGATGTCTGCCCAAGCCATGAAGTCTTCATCCGAATGGAGGAGAAACAAAACCGGTCTTCCATATACTGTTAGAGGTATGCTGTAAAAGTGATGTTTTGCAGATTCTATCAATTCCATTTTGATCTGGCCATCATGTTTCGGTCAAAGTACATACGTTTGCAGTTTATTTATTTATGAAATACATACTCCATGTCTTGTATTGAGGTAGTGTGGTTCGAAGAGTTTCGAACAGAAAGATCACCTATCGGTTTCTTATAAGACTAAACTATTCGTTCACAGTCTTGACTGGCAGTGAGACCCCACTTGGAAAAAGACTGTAGTGTATTCTTGATTTAGTTGGTCTTAGACTGAAGGATTACACTAGCACTTATATTAAGTGTTGAACAGGACCATAGAAGGATAAGGATATGAGACTCACTGACCATTGTTGTAACCTAGACCTTCAATGATTGATGTGTTCTCTTAAGCCGTAAGATAATATAAAATAGGCATATATTTTTATTTCTTATTTATTTGATTTACCAAGTGATTCCTATTTTATTAGGATGACATACGAGGTATTTTGGTAAGTAAGAGTAATTATATGATGTGCTATTATAAATTATTTATGGTCATTATGTTCCAGTGCGCTGGATTGATGACGTCCCTGAAATGAGCTCAGGAAGGAACATTATGTTAAACCCTGCAGGTAGACGATTGTCTGGCATAATGGTTAAGGTCTGAGTGGTACTAATTTCGGAAATGAATAAGAAGTTGATTAATTATTTTGTCAGGTATTTAATTAATCAACGGACGTTATATCTTAAACACAGGGAGGTAAATCGATCAATTGAATTAATATTATTTAATCATGGAGGCTTGATTTTATTGGTAAAATAGTGGCTGAATGGGTAGAACAATAATATTACTTGTTTGTACCATTTTTGTTGCATTTTCGTTATATTTTTTGTTCTTCTTTTCCCCTCATTTTTCCTCGTTTTACGTCATTTCGTGAGTTTTTAGTTCGTTTTGTGTTTTATTATGTGTTTTGTTCCATTTTGGTTTTCTTTGTGTTTTTCGTGTGTTTTTCCCGTTTTTTCTTCTTGTTTTTCATTTGCAGGTCGAAGGCACCGTGAGAGAAAGACATGGACAGGGAAATCATGGTTATGTAGATGGACGTATTGGCTACATATAGGAAAAACCAGAATGTGATTTCGATTTCGGATGAATCCGGACGGAACAAAAACGCGAAGCCGCGCAAATTACCGACCCTTTAAAGATTGGAAATTCCACATAATTTGTACTCTGGGCAAAAGTGTGGTTTGAAGGCATCATTGGATAAAGGGGTTCGTTAGCGACGCATATAAAAAAACGGCACTCAATTCCGAGTTCGGACGAGCCCAAAACGAGCCCGAGAAGCAAAGCCGACCGAGATGTGCGCGAATGCGCGCGGAAAAATACCCTCTCGGATTTTGTCCGAAAATTCTACATTTTCTCTCAAATTTCCTACCTTCTTTCACCTTTTCTTATATTTTTTTCTTTGGTAGTTGAATTGTGGTTGATTTTTAGGTGAATTGTGGTTGATTTTTAGTTTATGTTGGTTGATAATTAGATGAATTTTGTTTTATTCAACTCTATAAATAGCTAACATATTCATCTATGTAAAAATCCAACATTTTATGTAATTTATCACCTTCCATGCAAGCTTGAACCAAGGGGGGGTTCTTCCCCTCTTCCCTCTTCATCTTCTTCTTTTTATTTTCTTTTCTTATTGTATGTTG
>CACSLK010008833.1:2459630-2477864 GCA_902706635.1 Striga hermonthica
GCTCGTTTGACTCTTTCGACCTACAATGTCGGCCGTCACGACAACTTTTTCTCCAGCAGCTAATCGTGCCGGTAGTCCTAAACGAGTTCATCCACGTACACAACCTATAGCTTCCACACTTCGAGGTCTAGCGTAAAGCTTCTCTCGCAAGTGTTTCTAGCTAACATTATAATACTAGTCAGATTAAGTCACATAGGGCACATATACATGAAAATTGACGAAAAGCTAATTTTTGAAATTCACAACTCAATTTGGAAACCTAAACATGAAATTGCACCAATTTCCAGCATGCGTGATGAATTTAAAATGCATGTAACTTCCAGTCTAGATATCATATCGTGATGAGACCACTTGAAAACTATCCCTAACTCAGACCTCTATCATTTTCATGAAGAACACTCAGGAAGATAAAATAATTGAAATGCACATAATACAGCAAACATACAAAACATAGGTGCAGTGGATAAATGAAGACATACAGCTTGACAGGTTCTCAGAATATGCACAATAACCGAAGCTACAAACATTATATTACTGAAATTCAAAATCTCCAAGATAGCTAACTCAAGTATTTACAACTTCCATGTTGATCACTTAAGCCAAAAATAACTTTAAAATCGAGTTTAAGCATAAAACACTTAGGTCAAGAAATCTGCCAACGAAACTATTTATAAATTACAGTAGGTCACTAAGTCAGGAATATCTCATGCCACAAAACTCCAAATCATACAAACTTAAAACCTACAGAAACTACACTTGAATTGCTACAAGTTCTAAGAAGGGCATCTTTACAAATAATCATGTTAAGAGCCTCATTTCAGAGCATACATTTCAATCGTAAACACAACCACTGTTTTAAAAATTCTGGGCATAACTCCAACTTTGAAAAATCATATAAAATCACTAAAATATCAAATTGTAAGATTTTAACTTCCGGAGAAAGCTTATAACATGTACTACAAGTTTCATATTGATCATATTTTCACATAGTCACATTAACAGTGTAAAAAATAACCCAACATCATGATTCACAATTCTGCCCGGAATTTCAAAAACTGCTCGCAGTTACAACTTCAGAAATTCATAATAAATTCAATTCAACTCCGAATAATGAAATTTCAAAACTCACAGAAACCTAACTCAAAGCACTACAAAACTTAAGAAGAACTCTTAACCTTAAAACAACTTTTAGGCTATGATAATCTGAGCACAAACAGAGGCTATAACGAGAAGTTCTCATATGATTTTTAGCACAAAAACATAATTTCATGTACATAGCATCAGGGGTCACATTTAATCACAATATAAACCTCATATACACGAATATACAATATAAGAGAGTCAGCCCTAACATGATTTTTAACAGAAATTCACATAAACTCATACGATCACCACATAATACGTTTTAAAGAATCCTAGTCGTGCAATAATCGTCAAGTTCAATCATATAATCATGCTTTTCATAACATCAATTTTAACATCTCGAGTCATATAGTGCCACAACATCATGCTTAACTACAAATTCATACCCTTCTACAACTACGTGTCTCGCAGCCAATGCACGGGATATTCACGCGATGTCGGAGCAATCCACTCGTCCTATGGGCGACGTCGTCGTCTTTCATCCATGCATCAGTCTTCAGGAGTTACGCTCGATCTAAAGTACGAGAATTATAAACCATTGTTCCTCTCGAGGCTTAGCCACTCTCAAGAGTTACGATGGTGATACGCGTTAGATTCTCCTAAACTATGGGGTTCGATTAGTAACCAATTCGCGGCATCTAAACGACATTCCCGGTCCTCGACGACTGAGGCTCTAATTTCTCGAGTGATCTCATACACTAGAGATTCACTCGGTACTAAACCTTTCTCTTTCGAGATGGGTCACGAATGGTCCTACTCTAAGGACACTGAACGAATCTTATAGCGAGAAAATGCTATAAACATCACTTATCTCAATAATAAAGTACTGGAACTCACAACTAGGAATCTCTAGAGTCTGAACTTAACTCTATATCACTAGAGTTCAATGTCAAACACTAGAGTTCACATAACCTAAGGTGGATAGATTTTCTAAGCCCCAAAACAACATATATATCACTTCATGAGTAGTCTCATTGCTACTCATCCAAAACCTCATAAGTAGTTTCATTGCTACTCATGTAAAACATCACAAGTAGTTTCATTGCTACTCGTGCAAAAATCACAATTCACATTATAAGTATTTTCATGATACTTATATAAAACATACCTTAAGCAGCGCGGAGTGACGGAGACGATTGGTCATATTACAAGGTCTAAACATATAATCACATATAAACCAGTCTACAGAAACGCAGACTGGCTCTGATACCAAACTGTAACACCCCACTATGATTTTAAAGAAATTCTGGACATTTCCAAAATCAACATTAATTTTTCGAGATCATTTTCGAAACCCAATGGGTGTTAACAACATTTTTTTCTTAACCCAAGTCATATCTGGGCCCACGGGGATTCATTACCCGGTTTTTCATAAGGTTTTCATTAACCCAATCATATCACATGACAAAATACTCAACATGAATATTCAACCTCATAAAACCAAACATCATAATTCCAACTATATGGTTCATCTAGTATTCCCAATATCAAAATAAATCATAAGTTTGAAAAAGGTTTTCACATGCCTCAACATAAAAGGTTCAACATTATTCTAACGGAAGCGAAATGAATAAGTATAAACATGAGACCGACCCACTTGCCTCTCCTCGTCACCCTGCACCTGCTTAATCTGCATCCGTGAAGAACAGGTGGGGATGAGCACAAGATGAAAATGCATGCTCACCACTATGCACGTATATCACAATAATAAGTAATGTAAAGGAGGTATGGTTGCAGCATGAACATAAATCAATTATTCTGTCACGTCTCCTAATCACATCACAATATATTACCCACATGTACACATCTTTCATTAGCCAAGGAAAGGGGATTCATTACCCTAACTCATGGGGGTACGTGCCATACGACAAGACACGACCTTTCATTAGGTCTTACGGAGACTTACCTCGCAAGGTAACCGTATTACATCGACGGGGACAACCGTACCGACGGCCGAAATCGGCTCACGCCGATAGGCTACATGGTTCACATACATACTTAAATCATACCAACTCAACATCAAACCAAACATATACGGCACAGCAAATTTTAGATTAAAACCCACCTGGTACAACAAGGGAAATAGCACACAATCAGGAGTAGGCAGCGAACACGGCTCGTCAAACACCTACAACAGTTAATACACTAAGATCAACACCAATTTAACCTTAGAGAACAAACACAATCATACATTGGTCGAACTTGATTCAACCAAGTAGTTCATGAAGTTTTGTGGACATTGGAACACTTGGACTTGACTCGACCAATTAAAAGCAAATACACCAATTCAAGAAGGTCGAGGAACCTAATGAGTTAAGTTCTGAAACTTTAACATAAAATCCATTCCACTGGACTTAACAAAACCACCAAGTTTCAGCCACAAACTCATATACTCAATTTTATTAAATTCAAACGTGTTTTCAGCATAAACGAGCATAAAATCCAAAGCCTGACCTAATGAATGAATTTGCACATGAAATTTTTACTGGAGCAACTACAGCAGGTAAAAACCAACATATAAAAATTCCAGCTGTTAACATCAAATACACGAATTATGAAAATTCATACGGTTTTATGAAGTTTTCAAATTTTAATTAAAACTGAAACAATTCGAACTCCGAAAATTCCAATCTTTTTACAGCATGAAATTACACATAAAACAAGCACCTCAGCCAAAAATCAGAATTTTTGAGCAATTAACCAATTTATGATAATTAAAACATTTTTTCGCCGAAACCATAAACAATTTATTTACCCTATCAATATCAGTCCAAAAATTCTAAATATTTTACACAACATATAAACATGTCAGAGGCATAATATACTCAAATTTTATCACAATTGAAGCACGGACCATTTTATTATGCATTTAACATGTTTCTGCCCAGAAATCACTCTAATTAATTAAAATAGCTACAGATGGAATTAAATTCTGAAATTTTTACACGACTTATGAAATCATCACAGGACATCATATACAAAATGTCGAAGAATTTTGACAAGAACATGATTTATTATGAATTAAATACGTTTCGGCAGCAAGTTCGGTTTCGCAAAGTCATAAACGACTCAATACACATCGAAATCGTCCAAGGCCTTCACCATAAGGCCAAGGACTCGACAAGGTTCTTTATTCCACAGCAACTTCAGTTTTATAACAGGATTTAACATGATCTCTTCAAAATCAATAAAATCCCAAATAAATTTACTAGGGATTTAAATCCTGACATGCAATAATCAATAAGGCTCATCATATAACACTTATAAGCATCAAAATAGATGGAGTTCAGTCCTTTATGTACTTTTCTCACGCAAATTCTACGAGACGGGGGGTTCGAGCCTAGTCACCGTTCTCAGGAATCGAGCGAGAATGGTTGAACGGGTAGATGGGACGTCGGCCACGACTGTTTCACGCGTCTCGCTGGAAAATGGGACAGCGGCGGAAACGGAAAGCTCACGAGAGATGATGAACAGCAGGACCTTGGTGATGATAGCAACGTATGCGAGCAACAACTCGCGATCAGGAACGACGGGGCTTGGCCGACGATGGCGGCTTCACGCAGGCTGCAAATCGCGGGCGAGATTGCGGCTAAGTACGCAGGTTCACGTCAGGTGTGATTTAGTGCTGCCCACGGTTGCTCACGGCGGTGATGGATGGCGGACATGGGCTGATCACGAGAGCAAGGGCAAGAAAGAGCAGCGAGAACCAAAAAATAATACGCTGGGACTCGCCGGCTTCGCACAACACTCCGACGGAACTCGACGGCTCTCGACGGCTACGTTCGACACTCCGACGGGACTCGACAGGACCCGACGGCTGAGAACGGTGGTCCGGCGACGGGCAGCTGGCCTGCTGCTCCCGATGGTGGTGATCAGTGATTCACGGCCAAGCTTGAACGGGATCGCGAGGATGATGATGATGGAGGGTGACGCGTCGATTTCTGTGATGGCCAGAGTTGCAGGTTGCCGGGTCTGACGGACAGCTCGTTGCCCGACGGTAATGGGCTGAAGATGATAGCACTGCGGATGGAAGAGAGAGCAGGTATACTCTTCTTCTATCTATGCTCTGTCTCTGTTTCGATTTCTTTTCTTTTCTTTTTTTTTGAAAACAGAGAGAGACGAGAGATCGAGAGAGATGATGGAGCGATGATGGAAGAAGGAAAAGCTTTTACGCGAGCAGAAGAAAGGTTGGCAGGGTTTTTAATGTCTACGGGGAAAAATATTACGAGCTGAGGGGATAAAATCTGTTCGGCTCTGATCGATATATGCAAGAGAGGGGAGAAGAACGTGCGAGAGAATCGCACCAAAATCTGATCTGTTGAAGATGAAGGCCGACTTGGTCTTATAACGTGGGGAAGGAGAAGGTTATCCGCTCATTTCATACTGCAGCATGAGTTATTAAGGATTTGGGCCTTGATGATAAGTAAGAATTGGGCCAACACAATTAATTACCAAAGGCTAACAAATAAAAGGGGCGGATAATCTAACTTATTGGGCTGAAAAATTCATACGCATGGACCGATAATTACAGTTAAGACTCGCTCAGAAAATGGCTCGGATACGATCGCAACAATAGATTAAATCAAATAATATATATAACACACACAATAATATTATTCTTGTTATTAATAAGCATTTAAAATAATTAGACAAATAATGAATATAATAATACAATAAGTAATATTTGAAAAATCCAATATTCGAACGAGGTATTACAGCCCGCGTCCAGGTTTCCTTGCCGCACACGCCCGCGTCTGTTCACTCGCCAGCACTACTCCTTGCGTGCATAGGAGACGTGCCCAACAAGCCCACGTGCATCCACCGCATCCCAGCGCCAATCCGCGTAGGAGAAAGAGTCCCGCCGCACGCGCGCACTCGCTCAGCAGCTGCCAGCGTCCACCCGCGCATCCCAGCAGTCCCGCGCGTATGCCCAGCGCCCAACGCACGATCGCTGCGTCTCGCGTACCCACACGCTGTCCGCACCTGATGCGCACGAGCTGCCTGCTGCAACCCGACGCCGAGACCCACTTGCCGTTCGACCGTGATCCGTTTGACGTGTCGATTAGAATCGACTAAAGGCCAAACCTATCCGCCCATTAGGTTGTGGTGTTCAGACGAACTTCATTAACGATACTCTACATCGTCTTAGAGTCAGCAAAAATTTTAAAAGGTAAACGTCCATATCCTAACTATAGATTCCGCTGTGTTAGGATTTATTTCGATAAGTTCGATACTGTGCATGTTGTTTGACGTTCCTAACAGAACCCAACAACTGGTATCAGAGCCCATGCTTAATGCAAACTCGTGCACAGTTTGAAGTTTGGACTTTGCCTGTCTACATGAATTATGTGCATACGGACGCAGTGACATAGTAGATTAAAAATTGCATTAAGTTTTTGCAGGTGTTTCGAATCCGACTATTGTGGCCCGTATGTATGGATTTTAATTCATGTTGAATGTATGCTGTTTTTTTTAAAGCCTTGGACATGTCAAGGAATTTTTGGGTTGGTGAATGCTTGTAATAAATTATTCACGCGATGGGACACCACATAGTTTATTGCTTTTATAGAAACTCATGTACGACTCCTGCGTGGGTCATAGGATGAATTATGTAATTGTTGTTTATATTATTCGTTATTGATCCGGCGAGCATGGACCAACCTTGACGGGGCAAGGCGATAAACACGTACACGAATGCCATGATGATGATCCAATGATGACTTTCCTGGAGATGACTAATTTAGTGGGAGTCACTGCGAAAGGGGAGTTCCAATACCTGAAACGGAGGACACACTCAACAAGGACATGACTATGTTTTCTCCGTAACATTGGAGATTGATTAATGGCCATAATAGTTGGATTATAGTTCCTAGTTTATTATTGCTCATTAATCATGCATGTTTTATGTGATTGCTTATGTGCAAATACAAACATGTTTAGAAAATCCCATAAAATAAAAATTATATTAAGTGTGCAATGGGTTGAAATAAATTACATCCAAGGCCTCCATTATAGGTTTGTTAGTGAAGTGATTTAATTCGAGCCCAAAGGACGTTTTATTTCACAGTTCACAAGGACGAATCTCCTTCGGGATGGTTATAGTGAGCTATTTCAAAAGCGTATGGGTCACCCAAATGTGGACGTATAATTTTGGTAGTAAACTTAGTACCAATTAATGGGTTACACTTAAAGTGCAAATAATTACGATAGTCCCAAAGGACAAGTTTTTTTTTTCTTTTATAAAGTTAACTGCGCTGGCCAAAAGATGAAACCGACTATTAGTTAAGTATTGCTCGACAGTATGTTAAGCTAATGGGATTTATCCCTCCTCTTGCGAATGTTTGAACCGTAGACGTCCATACTCAGTGGCCTGCGGGGATTCGGTGTTTTGAGGTGTTGGTGAATTTATTTGAATATTGTTAAATGAGATCAATATTTGATGTATAAATTCAAAACTACTTGACTGAGTAAAGTTTATGTTTGCATGATCCCAGGAATTCAAAATGTCTTTCAATCCGTTGTCTGTAATTCTCAAAGAAAACAAACTTGTTGGTCCCAATTATATTGACTGGAAAAGGAACTTGGATATAGTGTTAACTGCTGAAGGGTACAAATTTGCTACTGTTGAGGCTTGTCCGACTGTGTCTGCTGACAATGCACCAGACCAAGAGAAAGAGGAGTATGCTCAGTGGAAGAAGGCTGACGAGATGGCGAAGTGTTACATCTTGGCATCTTTGTCAAATGTACTTCAACATCAACATCAGTCTATAAACACTGCAGCGGACATGCTCCTCAATCTCAAGGAGTTATTTGGTCATCAGTCGCGGGCTGCCCGACAAGAAGCCATGAGGGTTCTGATGAACATGACCATGCGTGAGGGCACTCCCGTAAGGGAACATGTTCTTGCTATGATGGCCCAGCTGAATGAGCTGGAGGTTCTTGGGACTTTTATTGACGGGGAAACCCAGGTCGATATAGTGCTCCATTTTTTGCCGAAGATCTTTAAACAATTTAGATTGAAATACAACATGAATAAGATGTTGATGACTCTTCCGGAACTTGTTGCTGAACTTCAGTCGGCAGAGGGCCTGTTTCGTCAGACGACCCAAGCTATGGTGGCCCAGCGGGGAGAAGCTTCCAATTCTAAGGCTCCTAAGGGCAAGAAGAGGAAGAAGTCCGCAGAAAAGGGAAAGGAAGTCATGAGTGACGTGCAACCTCGACAAGAAGCGAAGAAGTGGAAAGGCAAGTGCTACAATTGTCAGCAGAAAGGACACTGGAAGGCAAACTGCCCTCTTCCCAGGAAACCCGACAAAGGTACACCTTTTGCTTTAGTCGTTGAAACATGTTTAGCGGTGTTATCTACCAGTACCTGGTGTGTAGATACATGGGCCACTGATCATGTCTACAATTCATTGTAGGGGTTCCAGGAAACCAAGCAACTTTGGGAAGGAGAAGTTACCATCTGCTTGGGCGATGCTAGTAGAGCGTCAGCAGTTGCAGTGGGAGATGTCTATTTAGATTTTGGCTCACATAGGTTTCTAGTTTTAAAAGATTGTCTTTATGTTCCCAGTTTTAGAACGAATTTAATTTCAGTTTCTAAGTTGTTTATGAACGTTTTTTCCGCTACGTTTGATATTAAAGTTGTTATTCGTTTTGGCAAAAAGTTCATATGTTCTGGTTCATTAGTTGACAGTCTATATATTTTAGAATCTAAGTCATCTCCACTGCAACAGAAACAATTACTTAATTCATCATCTAATCTGTATAAGAGAAAGGAACCTTCTAAAATGAACGGAACATATCTTTGGCATCTAAGACTTGGTCATATTAACCTTAGAATGATTCAAAGGTTGGTAGCAGACGGGCCCTTGGGGTCGTTAGAAGTCGAGGCTTTTCCAACTTGTGAGTCTTCCTGGAAGGTAAGATGACTAAGAGGGTTTTTAGTTCAAAGGGGCATAGAGCCAAAGATGTGTTAGGACTAGTTCATTCCGATCTATGTGGTCCTATGAGTGTTCAAGCGAGAGGTGGTTTTGAGTACTTCGTTATGTTTATCGATGATTACTCGAGGTATGGGTACATTTACCTTCTGTACCGCAAGTCTGAATGCTTTGAGTGGTTCTTTGAGTATAAGGCAGTTGTGGAGAAGCAGTTAGGAAAAAGTATCAAGTCATTACGATCAGATCGTGGTAGCGAATATCTCTCGAATGAATTTAGGAGCTACTTGACGGATAATGGTATTACGTCCCAGCTGACTGCGCTTGGCATGCCTCAACAGAATGGCGTAGCAGAACGGAGGAATAGGAATCTTATGAAAATGGTTAGGGCAATGATGAGTTATAGTACATTACCAGATTCGTTTTGGGGATATGCCCTAGAAACAACGGTATACATTCTGAATAGAGTACCTTCTAAATCAATACCGT
Source organism: Striga hermonthica (assembly GCA_902706635.1). Taxonomy (NCBI): domain Eukaryota; kingdom Viridiplantae; phylum Streptophyta; class Magnoliopsida; order Lamiales; family Orobanchaceae; genus Striga; species Striga hermonthica. The sequence continues at coordinate 2,469,197 of CACSLK010008833.1, forward strand.
CTACACCATTGGAGTTGTGGTCTGGGCATAAGCCTAGTCTAAGGCATCACAAGATTTGGGGTAGTCCAGCACATGTGCTGAGAACCGATACAAATAAGTTGGAACCGAGATCAGAAGTAAGGCTGTTTGTGGGATATTCTAAGGAAACGAAAGGTGGTCTATTTTATAGTCCGAGGACCAGAAGGTAATCGTTAGCACGAGTGCTAGGTTCTTGGAAGAAGACTATGTCTTAGATCATAAGCCAAGTAGTAGACATGTTCTTGAGGAGTTAAAGGGAGTGAGTACTTCAATACCGAGTGCGCTAGATGTTACACCACAAAGTACTGCAACACGTATCGCCGATGATGCACCTGAGCAGGTAGTACCTCGTCGTAGTGGGAGGGTTGTCCGGTAGCCCGAACGGTTCATGGGTCTGGGAGAGTCTTCTGAGGCCGTCCCGGACGTTCTTGAATCCGACCCATGGACATACAACGAGGCACTCCTTGATCGGGACGCAGAGTCTTGGCAAAAGGCGATAAAATCTTAAATAGAGTCAATGGACACTAATCAGGTCTGGGATCTTGTAGAGCCACCCAGTGGCGTTCGCGCCATTGGATGCAAGTGGGTCTATAAGAGAAAAAGAGGAGCAGATGAGAAGGTTGAGACCTTCAAAGCTAGGCTTGTTGCGAAATAATACACTCAAAAAGAAGGGATCGATTATGAGGAAACCTTTTTGCCGGTAGCCATGCTCAAATCCATCAGAACTCTCTTGGCTATGGCCGCTCATATGGATTATGAGATTTGGCAAATAGATGTTAAGACCGCTTTCCTTAACGGGAATTTGGACGAGGACATCTATATGCAGCAACCAGAAGGATTCATTGCAAAGGGCCAAGAGCATCTGGTCTGCAAGCTGAAGAGGTCCATTTATGGGCTGAAGCAGGCTTCGAGGTCTTGGAACATCCGTTTTGACGAGGTTGTCCAATCGTATGGATTTACCCAAAGTCTGGATGAGCACTGTGTGTACAAGAAAAGTGATGGAAACGTGGTGGTGTTTCTAGTGCTGTACGTGGATGATATTTTCTCATTGGAGACAGTGTGAAGATGTTATCAGACGTAAAGGTATGGCTATCCAAGCAGTTTGATATGAAGGATTTGGGAGAAGTAGGACATGTTCTCGGAATCAAGGTCATTCGCGACTGAGAGAAGAGAAAGTTGTGCCTATCCCAATCCACATACATAGACACTGTTCTAAAGAGTTTCAACATGCAGGATTCCAAGAAAGGGGATTTACCCTTTCGGCACGGAATACCTCTATCTAAGAGGATGTCCCCGAAGACGCCTCAAGAGATAGAGGACATGAAGGCACTTACTTATGCATCGACAGTATGAAGCCTCATGTATGCTATGTTGTGCACGTGAACTGATATTTGTTATACCGTAGGCATGGTAGCAAGATATCAGAGTAATCCAGGACCAGAACATTGGTCTGGGGTAAGGAATATACTCAAGTACCTACGTAGGACTAAGTACATGTTGATTTACCAGGCAGATGAGTTACTTCCGTTGGGTTACACCGATTCTGACTTCCAGCCAGATCGGAACGAAAGCAAGTCAACCTCAGGGTTTGTGTTTACTTTAGTAGGAGGAGCCATAGTATGGAGGATTGTCAAGCAGAAATGCATGGCGGACTCAACCATGGAGGCTGAGTATGTAGCAGCCTCAGAGGCAGCGAAATAGGCTGTCTGGCTCAGAAATTTTCTCCTCGACCTTGATGTGGTACTGAGTTTGCCCGCTGCAATCACAGTGTTCTGTGATAACAGCAGAGCAGTAGCAAATTCAAAAAAGCCACGGACTCATAAAGCGAGTAAACACATAGAGCGCAATTACCACCTGATACGAGAAATCATTGGACGAGGAGAAGTCGTTGTTGCCAAGATACAATCAGAGAACAACCTAGCAGATCCTTTTACGAAGAGCCTACCGGCGAAAGTCTTTACAAGACACGTAGAAAGAATGAGAGTCAGATGTTAGGGCAACATAGTAGACTAGTCTTTGAGAATTAGATTGAAAGAAATTGTGCTTATTTGGTTTAGCCATGAGCTTATAAAGCATAAGTGGGAGATTGTCAGAGGTATGCTGCAAAAGCGATGTTTTGAAGATTCTATCAATTCCATTTTGATCTGGTCATCATGTTTCGGTCAAAGTACATATGTTTGCAGTTTATTTATTTATCCAATACATACTCCATGTCTTATATTGAGGTAGTGTGGTTCGAAGAGTTTCGAACAGAAAGATCACCTATCGGTTCCTTATAAGACTAAACTATTCGTTCACAGTCTAGACTGGCAGTGAGACCCCACTTGGAAAAAGACTGTAGTGTATTCTTGATTCAGTTGGTCTTTGACTGAAGGATTACACTAGCACTTATGTTAAGTGTTGAACAGGACCACGGAAGGATAAGGATATGAGACTCACTGACCGTTGTTGTAACCTAGACCTTCAGTGATTGATGCGTTCTCTTAAGCCATAAGATAATATAAAATAGGCATATATTATTATTTCTTATTTATTTGATTTACCAAGTGATTCCTATTTTATTAAGATGACATACGAGGTATTTTGGTAAGTAAGAATAATTATATGATGTGCTATTATAAATTATTTATGTTCAATATGTTCCAATGCGCTGGATTGATGACGTCCCCGAAATGAGCTCAGGAAGGAACATTATGTTAAACCCTGCTGATAGACGATTGTCTGACATAATGGTTAAGGTCTGAGTGGTACTAATTTCGGAAATGAATAAGAAGTTGATTAATTATTTTGTCAGTAATTTAATTAATCCAAGAACGTTATATCTTAAACATAGGGAGGTAAATCGATCAATTGGATTAATATTATTTAATCACGGATGCTCGATTTTATTGGTAAAATAGTGGCTAAATGGGGAGAGCAATAATATTACTCTAGTGGGATGTTTTATTATTTAATTCCATTATATAGGAATTAATTTTATTCCATATTAATTAATTAATTAGGAGAATAAAATTCCTACTAAAATCTTCTCTTGGGATTAGGAGACATGGGAGTCTTCTAGAAGATGGAGATTAGTAGGAAATATATTTCTTACATTATATTATTAATTGGAGTAAAATTAGGTTTCCTAAATTAGGAATTAATTCTATTCCATGATTATTAATTTAATTAGGAAAGGTAATCCTACTAGGATCTTCTCTAGTGTTAGGAGACTTAGGAGTCTTCTAGAAGAGATGGATTAGTAGGAGATCTCCTTCCTAGATTGAGTTAATATTGGATTAGAATTAGGATTACTAGGCCTAATGGAATAAGCCCATATTTAGCACCTCCTTAGGGTCCCTAATGAAGCCTATAAATACACCATGTCCCAACCTCTCCTACATGTTAATGTTGGCCGATTTTTCCCTTCTACATACACGAGAGAATAACATCGTTCGAGAGTTAGGGAGATTCGATTAAACGCTCCACCAAGTTTAATCAAAGTAGGTGTTTAGGTAATCCGTTAGAAGGCTTTTGGGTACAATTTATTCGAGCCTTTATATATATATATTTCGGTCATCATCATCACCTTGTCGCCGCCGTCTGCCGCCGTCGACAACCACCAGAGATCGCCATCGCCACAGGAAGCCGTCCGTGACCAGCCGATCGCAACCGCGAGTCACCACCCGCAGTCGCTGTCCCAGCTCCCAACAGCGACTGGGACAGCGACGCCTAGGACCACCGCACGAAGGCCCGACGCTTGTACGTGCATCGTTCTGCTTCGCCGTCATCCCAGCGCGCCAGTGCAACGTGCGGTATAGTCCGCTCGCGTCCAGGTTTCCTTGTCGCACACGCCCGCGTCTGTTCACTCGCCAGCGCTACTCCTTGCGAGCATAGGAGACAATGCCCAGCAAGCCCGCGTGCGTCCACCGCATCCCAACGCCAATCCGCGTAGGAGAAGGAGTCTCGCCGCACGCGCGCACTCGCCTAGCAGCTGCCCGCGTCCACCCTCGCATCCCAGCAGTCCCGCGCGTACGCCCAGCGCCCAACGCACGATCTCTGCGACCCACGTACCCGCATGTTGTCCGCGCCTGACGCGCACGAGCTGCCCGCTGTAACCCGACGCCGAGACCCGCTTGTCGTTCGACCGTGATCCATTTGACGTGTCGATTAGAATCGACTAAAGGCCAAACCTATCCGCCCATTAGGTTGTGGTGTTCAGACGAACTTCATCAACGGTACTCTACATCGTCTCAGAGTCGGCAAAAATTTTAAAAGGTAAACGTCCATATCCTAACTATAGATTTCGTTGCATTAGGATTTATTTCGATAAGTTCAATACTGTACATGTTGTTTGACATTTCTAACAGAACCCAACATATACTTCCCAAATTCCATGGGAGAAATTTACATGAAGATCTCCATCAAAAACTCAAATTCTCCTTGATATTAGTTTAAAGTATCTATATATTTCAATGCTCCTTGATATGAGCCTAAACTGTCTGTAAATTCAAATGCTACTTGATATGGGCTTAAATTATATACAAGGCTCCTTGACACGAGCATAAAAAGTCTACAAAAATCAAGATCTCCTTGACACGAGAATAAAAGGACTACAAGTAAAATTTGAAAACTCGTTGACACGAGTATAAAATATCTTTAAATAAAGTCAAATGAAAACTCCCTGACATGACTATAAACTATCTATCAATCCAAATCAAATCAAGAACTCTTAGATACGAGTATAAACTATCTGTCAAACCATATCAAGAACTCCTTGACAAGAGTATAAACTATCTACAAATTAAATCAAATCTAGACTCCTTGATACGAGTATAAACTATCCACAAATAAAATAAAATCAATAACTCCTTGATACGAGTATAAACTGTCTACAAATCAACTCAAATGAAAAGCTCATTGAAATGAGTTTAAACTATTTACCAATTCAAATCAAGAACTCCTTGATACGAGTATAAACAATCTGTCAAATCAAATCAAGACTCATTGATACGAGTTTAACTATCTATAAAGCAAGTCAAATGAAAAACTCCTTGATACGAGTTTAAACTATCTACAAATTTAAGTCAAAGAACTCCTAGATAAGAGTTTAAATTATTTGCATGTCCAAACCAAATTCAAAATTTTGAGACTCATAACTACCAAGACATTTTGTCCATGAACAATTCTCAAGGAGGCATTTGTAGACATCGAAATTTCAGTATTTTATTATTTAATGTTTTTATTTATTTTTAAACATAAATTCATGATAATAAGATATATAATTAATAATGTTGTTATTTCTTTCACACCAAGTCATATCTTAAGATTAAGAAATAAATTATATCAAATCTTAGAATAAGAAAAGAGATTATATGAAATCAAGATTGAACTAACAAATTGATTTCTTCATTTCCAAGACTCTCTCCCCTACACTTCATAAATAAACACATCATAAATTAAAGTCTCAAGTCCAAGATCTCTCATAACTCTCTTGAAGATTTGAAGACATTTTTTAAGATCCAAGGGCATTCAAGAGATCAGTGTCCAATCCAGAATCAAGTCTCCTAATCTCCGAAGTACGCTCAATGGAGAAGAAGACCAAGAAGAAGAAAAAGAGGTGGTGGTCCTTCTCCCATAAGTAAAGAGACGACATCCATTCCTTTCAAATCATTCCAAAAATATCAACAACGTTCAAACGACATTCAAGCTTCGTTCGTCGAGAACTCAAGCAACATAACATTTGATCCAGGAAAAAGCTCTCAAACCCTCCTCAAGTCAATGTTATTCAAGTACAAATCCATCTTCTAGAAAGATCGAAGAAGCAAGTCCTCCAAGAAGTTGTTTTCAATCAAATCAAGGTCTGACATTTAATACGAAAATAAGTAATGCGAACCCCCAAATTCAATTGTTAAATTCATTTAAAGATCAAATTGAATTCCGCGAAGAGAAGAATCAGATGAGACATATAGAGACTGTACTCGCAATAACGGTTGATCGAGATAAAATCGAATTATAAAAAAATTTAATGATTTTCATAAAATTCGTTGTTACAGTTGCACTACATTTTTGAACTATTGTGAAGATATGAACATTGTTGCGCCATATATAGCGAGACACTATTCATCGGCTACAATTTTTTTTTTCAAATTTTTGTTTTTTAATTGATTTATATTTCAAAATATTATTTTGGTAAAATATACATCAATAAAATTATTTATTTTGTTAAATAATTTAAAATTTTGATTCTATGGTTTTTATTTAAATTTTATTTTTAATAATATATTTTATGTCGAATAAAATATGTCGCGAATTTGCTGAAAGCCAAAATTAATTTTAGCATACTCTACTCTAGAATAGCGTAAATCCTACACTGAGTAGAGTAAAGAATTAGAATTCTTTGAGAAGTTTGAATGACATTCTTTGGAAGATTTTTGTTGCCTATTTAGGAGAAAAGGAGGACAAAGTGTGTATAGTACTCATGTAAAATATTTGGTCAACATACATCTCCTTTTAAGCAAAAACGCAAAAATCTTTCATGAAAATGACTTTTTGTTGCCTTTTCACGAATATGTATGTAATATGAGTATTTTTTTTTTTTCTCTTTTTTAATACTTGATCAAAAATGCTAAAAAAAATCTTTCATGAAAATGACTTCTTGTTTCCCATACATGGTACATGGATAACATGTAATATGAATTTTTATATATTTTTTTAATTTCTTTTTTTTTTTAATACTTCATCCTTTTCTCAAGTTTTATAATTATTAATTCCCTCACTTTGGTTATACCCGCCAAGAAAAAATTAGCTCTCATTCTATTTGTCACTTTAAACAAATAAATTAAATATATGTGTTTACTTAAATGATGAGTCTATTAACGTTGATCAGTTAAATATTTTTTTTTCGGTGGTTTAACATTCTTTTGTTAATACGTTGGTTGGAAGTCAGTAATTTCTCAATAAAATTAGTGTATATGGAGACTTTCATTGTCATTTTAATTTTTTTAATTCCAAAAATGTTAAGGCAATTTTAAAAAATAAAAAGAAATTACTCAAATCCATGAAAATTTCAAGTCTATCGGGGGGATTTGTAATAGAATTAGGCGCATGCATATTTTCTTTTGAATTTTTAACAATTAATAAGAATTAAAAGGCACGAATAAATCACAACGACAAAACAATTGACCAAATTGCATAAAAGCCACCACCTTTTATGCATATGCAAGTTAAACGCCACTTTGAGTTATTGGCAATTAACACGACAAAAAAAATTGTTTTATTACAACGGAAAAACTTATGATAATATATTTCAATAGAAATTACAACGGATATTCCACTGATATAGCTTTCGTTGAAATGATTCCAAAGAAAATATTCCGTTAGAATATATTTTTCATTGGAATTTAAGATAAAATTTGATGATTCCAACGGCTATATTTCCAACGTTGTTTTACTGTAGAAATTTCCATAGAAATATGCAATTTCCGTTGGAAGTCATTGGAAAATTCAAACGGAAATAATAGCATTGAAAAATATCAATTGGAATTGCCATTAGAATTCTATTTTAATATATTTCTGTTAGAATTCCATCATTTTTCTTGTAGTGTAAGTGCATCTTTTAACTAACTTCTGCAAATTGAATCATAGCTTACTTTCCGATACCAAAATGCTTACATAACGATGCAAGAAAATACACTTGAAACGTTAGGTATCAAATTAAAATTAAAATTCCATATCATCCCATACTTAAGACTTTTGGGAAAAAAATTATACCTGGATGGTGTGATTAAGGGCATAGGAAGCTCAGCTCGCCATATCGCCTTTTTAGGGTTCAGTTTTTCCCTCTGAAATACTAAAGTAGGTATATGGACTACATATCTACATCTTTGGATTTCGTGAATTGACTTAGTTGCTCCAAGACCAGAGGTTCAGTTATTCCCGCCTGGGTAATTTCCTTGGTCGGGTTGCTGGTCTTCTGCTTTATCTTTGTTCGGGTTCGCTTCTAGAAGATCCGACCTACTCAGACTCCACGAACGGAGGCACAAAGGGAGGTTTGGCGGAAGGATCTGGTTTGACTGGAGAAGGAATCTACTGCACCTCAGTATCTATCTCAGTTGCAGCTTCATGACTCCTTGACTGTCTTAGAAGAGGTCGAGCCATATCGTGCAGAAGCAAGCATGGAATCTTCATTGAATTCAAAGAAAATAATTATAAGCAACAGAGATAATACATGTAAGAATAGGAAGGACCCCGGAGGTCGAAGTCTACCTAAGCTAGCAATGGGTTGGCATTGCATCAAAGACGAATCACTGTACGAACTCGATGTGCGTCATCGGTCAAATGGTTTAGATCGAAGGGGGCCTTGTTCTATTCAGTGATAAGACCCTTATAAGATTTATTTGTTTTCGAGTTTTGAGTTGGCTATGTTCTTCCAGGATGCATTTAGGGGAGAAATCAAAGGTATTGGAAGGAGGTCGGATGAAGAAGTAACTGGACTTCTAGTTCGATATATTGGAAACAAGATCGACAAAAAAAACGAGTGTTATTTCAGCGCGAGAGTTAAAATGAGCCCTTCTGGGGCTTAAGCTAAAAATTGTAGAAGAAAAAGTTTGGGTCAAGAGTATGGAGGAGGCATCGGCTCGAAATGCAGAATTCGGCCATGGATCGGATA
>CACSLK010008833.1:2528555-2547036 GCA_902706635.1 Striga hermonthica
ATCATGTTTTGCCACTACAGTTTCCGCTGACTTTTTACTTTTTGTCAAACTTAGCCCTTTTGACCGTCAGCAGACTGGGAGTCCGTGTTCCTAAATACAATCTGGTTTAAAAGTAAGTCATGTATTATGGTAGCACTCCGAAATAGTATTTTGCAAACCAATCAGTATTTTATTTAAAAAGGTTTGTTGTATAAACGCACTATGATTTTTATGTTAAGACGGGGTGTTACAGAAGTTGTTCGAAAACTAAACAAGGGAAAACCAGACCTGAATGAACTTCTTTCCTTGGGAAGACAACATGGAGATCTCACTGGAATAGGGTACACTGGTAGGGAAGACTTTCCTGAGTCCTCAACTGGAGCTTCAAATTCAAAACATACTCGTCTTGGATTTGATGACAAACCTGGAGTTGGAGGCTTGAACCTCCACGGGAGACCTTCCATAAATGTGTTTGACAGGTTTGTAAAAAGCACTGTAAGTAAACCTCCATCTCTACAATCTCCCTTGAAAGTACATTCTCCCAAGCAGAAAACTGTTATTAATACTCACCATAACTTTGTTCCTATCTGTCATTACTGTGGTGTAACTGGTCACATAAGACCTAAATGCTATAAAATGCAGCATGACCTTTGTACAGAAAACGTTAGGAGTTGGAATCAGTCTCGCATTCTAGTGAAGGTCCATTCCAGGAATCTCCCAAATACCGTACCAAAACGCATCAAGTGTGGGTTGCTAAGAAATCCTTCAACTGTTTTGCATCTGTTCTGTCCCTCAAGACTTCTCTGGAAGGTAAATGGTATCTGGACAGCGGCTGCTCTAGACACATGACTGGTGAACCTTCATACTTGATGAACATTCAACCTAGTTCAAATGGGGAAGTCACATTTGGTGATGGAGTGAGCAATAAGGTTATTGGAACTTGTTGTTTAAATTTGGGAGGAATACCTAAACTAACTGATGTGTTACTTGTTGATAAGCTAAAGGCAAATCTTTTGAGTTTGAGTCAACTCTGTGATCAAGGCCTCATTGTCAGTTTCTCATGTGATAAATGTTATGTGAAAGACAGTGAAGGTTCTTGTGTTCTTACAGGTTCTCGTTCAACAGATAACTGTTATCTTGTTGATGTTAATGAAAAATGCCTTTTGTCAAATGCGAGTGAACCTGAAATATGGCATCAACGCTTAGGGCACATTGGATACTATCACCTTGTCAAACTGACTAATGCAGGTGTAGTCAGGGGTGTTCCAAAGATTGCTGTGAAGGACCAGCCAATTTGTGAACCTTGTCAGCTAGGTAAGCAAACGAGGACATCCCACAAGGCACTGAACTATATTGCTTCTAAACAGATCATAGAACTTCTTCACATGGATCTCTTGGGGCCTATACAGGTATAAAGTTATCAAGGTAAAAAGTACATTTTTGTGTGCGTTGATGATTTCTTTCGATATACTTGGGTTGATTTTTTACGTGAAAAGTCTGATACATTCTCTGCTTTTAAGTCACTTTGTTTGAAGGTTCAGACTGAGAAAGGTTTTCCCATTATAAGTATTCAAAGCAATCATGGAAGAGAATTTGAAAATTCTGAGTTTGCTGAATTTTGTGATTCTCTTGGTATTAAACACGAGTTCTCAGCTCCTAAACCTCCTCAGCAAAATGGAGTTGTTGAAAGGAAGAATTGCACTCTACAAGAGATGGCCAGAGTCATATTGAACTCTAAAAACATTTCTTCCAGATGGTGGGCTGAGGCAATCAATACAACATGCTACCTCGTGAATCATGTATACCTTCGTCGAGGTATTGGTCTGACTTCATATGAACTCTGGAAAGGTAAGAGTCCTAATCTCAGTCACTTGCATATTTTTGGGTGTAAATGTTTTATCTATAATGACGTGCCCAACTTGGGAAGTTCGATGCAAAATCGGATATTAGATTCCTTCTTGGTTACTCTAACTATAGTCGAGCGTATCGTGTTTACAACACTAGTACCTCCACTGTGATTGAGTCCATAAATGTTATTTTTGATGAAAAAAATTCTCAAGTAAGTTCCTTTGTATCCTTTGATCAGTTTGAAAATTTTGAGGCATTGCAGGATACTCAGGGTGTTAAGAGTTCTACAGACAAAGAGATAGCTGGACTTTCTGTCGAGAATGCTGAAGCATCAACTGACTACATTGTACCTGCGACCCAAGAAGGTTCTGAGTTACCTAGGCGTGATCCTCCATTAAGGGTTCAGAAAGATCATCCATCCGAGCAAGTCATTGGTGTCATAAACGAGAGAGTCACTAGAAACTGGAAGACATCAGTCAAAGAACTTATGGGTGTCTCTCATTATGCTTACTACACCTCACTCCTTGAACCCAAGAATGCTAAAGAGGCCCTGAAAGATTAGTGCTGGATCTTAGCCATGCAGGAGGAACTGTAACAATTCGCTAGAAACGATGTCTGGGAGTTAGTACCTGAACCTTCCTCGGGAAATATTATCAGAACCAAGTGGATCTTCAAAAACAAAACTGACGAGTTCGGGAATGTGACCCGGAACAAGGCGAGACTAGTTGCTCAAGGCTACACTCAGACTCAAGGAATTTATTTGATGAAACCTTCACCCCTGTTGCTAGACTTGAATCGGTACGCATATTTCTATCTATTGCATGTCTAATGAAGTTCATTATCTACCAGATGGACGTGAAGTCTGCCTTCCTGAATGGGATACTACATGAAGACTTACGTGAAGCAGCCTAAAGGGTTCAAAGATCCAAAGAATCTGAATCATGTCTACAGGCTTAAGAAAGCATTGTACGGATTAAAGCAAGCTCATCGTGCGTGGTATGAACGCCTTACCATGTACCTTCTAGAAAAGGGATTCAAGAGAGGAGGAGTAGATCAGACATTCTTTGCTCTTCGAACGAATGAGGATCTATTGGCTGTTCAAATCTATGTGGACGACATCATCTTTGGATCAACATACAAGAAGCAGGTCAATCACTTTGTGAAACTTATGTCGTCTGAATTCGAGATGAGTCTCGTCGGTGAACTTTCGTACTTTCTTGGACTTCAGGTAAAGCAAGGTAAAGATGGTATCTTCTTGCATCAGGGAAGTATGCAAAAAACCTTGTTAAAAAGTTTGGTCTTGAAAACGCTAAATGTCCTCAAACTCCCATGGGCACTCATGTAAAAGTGTCCAAAGATGATGAAGGATCATCTGTTGATCAAACTCTATACAGAAGTATGATTGGTATTCTTTTATATCTCACTGCTAGTAGACCTGACATTTGCTTTAGTGTTGAATTGTGTGCCAGGTATCAGGCTGCCCCCAAGGAATCACATATGAAAGCAGTCAAGCATATCATAAAGTACATTGGAGGTACAACCGAGTATGGTCTATTCTACTCTGCTGATACGAACTTACATCTTGCAGGCTATTGTGACGCTGACTGGGCTGGAAATCTTGATGATCGAAAAAGCACCTCTGGTGGGTGTTTTTACATAGGATCAAACTTGGTATCTTGGTTCTGCAAGAAACAAAAATGCATCTCCCTTTCTACTGCTGAAGCCGAGTACATTGTCGCTGGAAGCTGCTGCTCTCAGTTGGTATGGATGAAACAGATTCTATCTGAGTATGGTATGAACATTCAGTCGGCTCAACTTTTCTGTGACAACACTAGTGCTATAAATATTTCGAAATATCCTGTCCAACATTCTCGTACCAAGCATATTGACATTCGTTATCAATTTATTCGTAATTTGGTAGAAGATGGGATTATGGTGTTAGATCATGTACCTACAGATGATCAGCTTGCTGATATTTTCACTAAGGCTCTTAATTTGAAACGATTTTTGTCCCTGAGAAAATCTTTAGGAATGTGTGCTATATGATTTGTGTGCATTGTGTCAGTTACATTTATATATATATATATATATATATACTAGAAGTTACTGAACCAACATTGTTGTTTATGTTACTGTTCCAACTAAGGAAACAGATTTATTTCCATCCTTTTACTTATGGTCTGTTGGTGTCTGTTGGAAATGTTTTTGATTGTTTGTATTGGTTAGTTTTAGATGAGGGCTTTTAAGAAAGAAATCCACGGATGATGAGAGCTTGAAACTTATGGAAAAACTGCCATTGATCTTTTTTTTTTTTGGATTTTGGTGCAGGTAAAAAAAAATGTCGAAAGCATAGTCAAGGACGTCTTGCAGTGTGCGTTAATCGAGTACCAGGTTGGTGCTTCGCTTTGTATTATGTTTCTTTCATATTTATGTTTCCGGGAGGTATGTATATGCATGACCTATTTTTACTATTTATTTGTCTCAATGTGTTTCCTTGCTATGTGTTCATGTCATCCTATGTGCAGTGTTGTTGTTAGAGAAGACAAGAAATTTGTGATTGTTCTATTATCTGATGGACGAGCATTTACTCTTAAGGTTCATAATAGATCAGATGTTACTTATGCAATGGGGATAATGAAGGATAATTTACCCTGAGTTTTTGCTTATTTCTATGTATCAGTTATCTTTAAAAACAGGACTCTTCAATTCGCCGCTCAACATGGGTTCTTGGAAGGCGGATAACAGGCAGCAGTGGGACAAATAATGTTTTGCTTTGTTGGCAAAGCCTAAATGAACTTCACAAATTAGGCTAAGTCATGTGAATATTTTTTTGGTCTGACTTTAAGTTTTTGTTGGTAGTGGTGGAGGCACAAAAGAAGCCTAAAAAGAATAAAAAACTTCATACTTAAATTCTCATTTTTTTTAGTCTTACATTTTTTTGAGCAAGGTTGTCAAGCAACTTTACCAACTTTTCCAATTTTTTACAATTAAAATTTTTAATTGGTCTTTTTAATCTAGATAAAATAAAAATGATTAATAAAGTAAAAATTCTTAGAATGCCTTGGAAGCAAAAATAACAAAATCCTAAGAATGTTAATTCATTTCAACTTGTTCGTTTACATTTGTGGGTAAATATTGAGATTATTATTATGCTAGATTGTCGTGCAATTAAAACTACACATGTATTAAATTTAGTAGTAGATCTTAAAAATAGCAATTTAAGTTAAGATGATAATTTCTTTGTACATCCAACCGTTGGCTACTTTGTTGTTATCAATAATTACAACTCTATTCAGACAGTTTATGATAGTCAAACTTTGCCATATTTATTCAACCCAAATTCCATCTTTATCAAATTTGTTAACAATGTTTAAAATATATGTGTAAATTCGGCTGATCATTCAAGAGACGACAAACTTTCACGACAAATTTTTACTGTAGTTTTACACGGGGTGTTAGGCCGCCGTGCGTGCACGGCGTGAGCAAATCTAGTATATATATATATATATATATAAACATTGTTATCAAATTTGATACAAATGAAGTTTATTGAGTAAATTTTGACAAAGTTTAAATGGATTACATCCCTCAACAGTAAATGGGAAGACCTACAGCATGGTAGGGTGGTGATGAAAACCACTCATCCCCATATTGCGATAAACGGCTACGCACAACACCTAAAATTATATGAATAATTTCATAGCATCACTATAAAATTATCAAGACTACTAAATAGCATCATCAATCCTTATTAAAGCAGCAGCCACCAGTACTTTTGCTGCTATCATTTGAAGTGCCTAAAGAAAATCTCAAGCGCAAATCTTATGCATTGCATACTAAACTTAAGCATCTTTTCAATTTATGCATAGTGTCCATGGAGTAGTTGTGACCTTTTACCCTTTACATCTTCAAATTCATATTTATTCAAACGTACCATCACCATCATAGGTTATTTTTTGCTTGTCCTTGGCTCTTCCTCGGGCTCATAAAGATTTTATTACTGCAAAATTTCATAGTTACGTATTTACATAGGCATCATCCAAAGTCAAATGTGTTCTGCAGAGACAACCTTATACTGTGGTTAATCCATCCCCAAGTATTTGGGCAACTTGAAAAATCTGACAGACATGTAAGTGGGTTTGTACATATTACAATTTTAATTGTCTTAGACTAATAACGTGCTCTATTTATATTTTCATAGTGATAACTACTTACATGGAAGCAACCTCAATGGGATCATTCCGGCTGACTTGTATCGCCTTAAGTTTTAGCCTGGCATAAAAATGTAAAGCCTGAATAACAATGCCGAAATAGGACCCAAGAAAAAAAGGTCTACTCATATGAATTGTTAATTCATCCTTAATTCATCCTCATAAAAGTGAGAAACCAATAAAATAAAACTTCACAGGATAAAAAGAACAAAACAAAAATTATCAAAATCAAAAATTTAGAAACATAACTCAGAAATTGAGAGGAACGAAAAACAGAGAGTTGAAAATAAAATTCCTTACGTGTTGAGTCTCTTTTCGATTTGGGTTATCCCCGTGGTGCATAATGTTGAAACCATAAAAATGTAGTCCAAACCGATTTTAGAGTAAAATATAAACTCGAAGGGAAGAGAAAATGAGTTACATTAAAATTCTCAACAGAAATAGTTTACACGTTGGTCTTAACTGGTATTATCTCAATTTTAAATTTTCTTGAAGCAGTGGCTGCAGCATCTTTTATGTGTGACTCAATGACTGTTAGTTTGTAAATGAACATTCACAACTTTCGTGCAAACCAAACACATTAGTGCACATCAAATGATTAAAAACTTGATAGGCTGCAGAACAATACCTAAACCAAATTAACACATGACTGCACATTAGATGCTCAAAACTTGATAGGCTGCAGAACATCTAAACCTTTTACACCTTTATAACACCGAGAAGAATAGGTGTTGGTAAAGCTATAAGCAATATTTTGGTAATCTCAATAGACATATGCCTAAAATAAACTAAATAAGCCGCTAACATATATTAACCAAGCAAAAGGACAGCACAACCCAGTCAATGTGAAAAAATAAGGCCAACATCAAGTTCATTCTTTTTTCATGACCACATGGAAATCCTCATATCATTCAAACAGCTACATCCTTCATAATCGTGATCTGTCTTAAATCCTCATCTTTATCACGACTAATGTCCAGTCTATAAACTAAAAAAGTTGTAGAACCGAACAATATATAATCAATCAACGGTTCAAAAAAAAAAAAACTATGCACACATGCCAACAAAATTGCAGAAACAACTAATTGAATCCAACCAGTATATTGATAAAAGAGGTTGCTTAATCCCAAGACAACTCAACATCGATGTTGGGCATTGAGATAAACATTAGCTGGGTTATCGAGTTTTGTTGTCTAGGGTGCAATCCGGATCTCATTTGTAGATTGACAGGGGCGATGCTTTCTGTAACGAAGAGAATGGGGTACAAGACGTTGTTTCAGCCCTGGGTGGACTTGCTGATTACGTTTCACCGTACAATGTGACTATTCTGCCAAAAATCAGACGAACCTTAAAAATCACCTTTGAAGAAGAAGAAGAAGAAAAGTAAAAAGAATAAGACGAATAACGGAATATGATATACTATATAAATAAGCAACCAACATGTTATAATATCAATTTTCTCTTTTTCTCTTTCTAAATAAAAATACCTGAATCGTTTTCAAGCCCGCTTCTCCCGTCGAAGTGTAGTTGCGCCATCATTCGGGTTCTATCCGCCAAGACAACTGCCGTCGGTAGTTTTAATTGCGGCTGCTCTGAGGAAGAAAAGAAAAAGATCGGATTTGGAGTAGCAATAGTAAACATGAGTGTGGGAGAGGACATCTTATGCTGTCCCTAACAAATTTTACATACCTGATAAGTACTCCATCAGAGATACTGTTGTTGTCGTCCACGAACGTACCTAAATTAGCCCGACGACCGCCGCTCGTGAACTATTGGGGCTCGGCCCACCGCTCATCAGCGTCTCTGTACAAACGCAACCATTGTAGATCTATCTGCTAATCTCCGTGAGATTTATCCCCGACATCTCCCCGATGAACCATCAGCCTGCTGCCGCGCCACCTGACATCGTCGATCTTTGCTTCAATCGTCTCAGTCATCTACAGTCGTCTCCGACAATTCTCAAAGTATTGGCCAACAAATTTCTCTAAGCCACGCTCCTACATGGAATGAAGCTCTGAATGCATATGTAGACAACAACAAATCTGAAATTTATAACCCAAAAATAAAGGGAAAAATTTATAAAAAAATGGTAAAAGAGAGATAAATACACACACCTGAGTATTAGGCGCAAAGACAACATTTGTGCGTCAGTGTGGCGTCGCCGCCGAAGAGCCGCACCGCCGCTGTGGATAGATCCTTCAAATTCGGTTAGCCCGCGAGGTTTTTGAAAGAGGGGCGCTCGGAACTGTCTCCGGTTAGCGGAGATCCAGAGAAGGAGGCGCCGGTTGAGTCCGCGGCCTAGGGCTTCGAAGGAGATGTCGGATGCCCTGTGGTATGATTTCCGATGGGAGAAGGCGAAGAAGCCCGTGATAAACCTGTCGCCGGAGCTGGTCGAAAGGAGCGAGAAACTGTCTTAGTCGATGGACTGGTGGTCGTCATCTTCTTCAATCTCTTTCAAATTCACTAAGTCGGTGATATTGCGTGTGCGGAAAAATGGGAAAGTCTGGCTTGCTTGTGCGGGAATAAGGGGAATTGACCCACCCATTTAATTAACAATAAATAAATTTTATGGCAAACCTGTAATTAAGGGACAAAAGGAAGGTCATAGCAAAAAACATAAATAAAAGGGACACGTGTCAATCTTTCAATAGCATGAAAATGGACACGTGTCGGCGTAAGAAGCACTCTAATTCTTCCATATAAGATATAAGAGAGATATAGTGTCTATTGCATATAGGACCTTTTCTGTTTTTTAGGCATCTTAGTATGTAGGTTCATCCCTGGAATTCTTCTTTGATCATTTATTGTTAAGTTTCTTGATTGGTGGTCTGTGAATTCTAACTGGTCAGTTTGTAAGAGATCGTCATGATGACCATTTTAACATACTTGTAAGAGCTACTCTCGTGAAAATAGGCATCGGGCAACTATCACATGAGGTGCTTCTTTGATCACCTGTGAAACGAGTTACGTGTCTAATAATAATCGAGGTGTGATAGCTACAGGTAAACATTCTAAGAATGAACGTTCTCTGGTGAAATAAGGTTGGCCATTCTGATATCTTCTCAGCTTGTTCAAAATTAAAACTTTTTGCGGGATGATTCACACCTCAAGTAATGGGCTTGACATTGGCGTATAGTTAATGTTAGTATGTGAATTGGTGTGGAAGTTCATACAACGGAGTAAGTTCATCATAAGTATTGGGGTTGAATTGCGAACGAAAATTTTGTTTTTTGCTAAGAGAAAGTGATGAACAAACTTATATTAATTCTGTGTTGTATAAAAGTGGGAGCAATAAGGGCTGAGTTGTGAACGAAGAGAATTTATTTTTCTCATCATCTTGTTAGTGTCGAGCTCGTCTCATATTGATTTGGGGAGATTTGTGGGTCAATCAATTAATGGATTTTTCCAATATTCGTGAAAAAAATTAGGTTTTGCGTGTTAAATATCTATTTTAGGCATGTGCATCAGTTTTTCTCATAGCATATATTTTTTCGATCTTGCGCCCAAATTATTTTTGGTACATGATTTGGCCAATATTCGTGTCTGAAACTTCATACGTTATATGTGGTAACCATATTGCAACTTGGTATCAAATCTTTTTGTTTTGGAGGGAACGATTTTCTTTGCTGGCACTTAGTGTTGGTCAAATTTGGATTTCAAATCTGCCGAGTTGAACCGTTTTCAAACCATCCTCGATAACTGAAATTGCAGTTCCCTATATCAATCATACCATCTTGTGCATCGCTCTCTCATATCTATTTCAATCTTTTATTTTAGTTATCTCTCCTATCTCCCTAACATTCCTTCTTCCAAAATTCTCTATTTTTTGACAATGCCTAAATCCAAGCAGGGCACTGTGAAGCCGAAGAAGAATGTTCCTTCGCTATCTCGGCGCTCAACTCGTCAAAGCCAAAGTACCGATACTCCACCAGATCCAAATCCTTCCACCATGGAAACCGAGAACATTCAACCTCCCATTAAATCCACAACTAGGGTTTCTCCAAGCCCTAAAAAATCCTCAACGACTAAGGCTTCTCAACCTGAAGTCACCGAAACCAGCGACAAAGGAGGAAAAGGTTCTCCTGTCGTCAAATCTCCAAAGAAACACAAGAAGGTCGTTGAAACCGTCACCCAAAACCAAAAAGGCGAAGAAAGTCGTTCATGTGCCTGAACCTGCTGCTGGTACTCCTTCTCACACGAAATCTGGAGGAGAGTCATCTTTGGATTCTGATGTTGATTCTATTGAACGTGAGGTTACCAACTATGTTGCTGAACCTGAGAAATCTGACAACAAACATGCTGTGGACAAGGAACTTTCTCCTCTTGGAAAAGAACAAATCGTTGCTGAAGTCGAGGGTGATGGTCCAGACAGTCCTCTTACTATTGGTAATGCATTTTCTCGTCAATTTTATTCTCCTTTGGCTGAAACACACTTTTCTACCATATTTTTTCAAATGAAGTTTCGTCATGAGCGGACGATTGATAGCGAACTCTATAAACAACTTGGGTTGATTGAACTTCTGAAGAAAGTGGGTCTTGAGGGCTCAGTTACGTTTGTTGGAAAGTATTGTCCCAGGCTTGTTGGTAAATTTTATTCAAAATTGACTACCTCTATCGTTGATTCGTCCTCAAAGAAGTTTCAGAAAGTGTTTGTACATAATAGTGTGGTTGAATTCTCTCTGTTTGTTGTCAACTCTGTACTGGGTTTAGCTGAAGGTTCCTCACTTCGTCCTCTGACAGATGATCTTGATGAAGTTGCTCGCACCTTAATTGGTGGACAGCTTAGCAAATGGCTTGCTCCGAGAATCTTTGTGAAAAGTCTGACTCCGTCTGCCAATGCTCTACGGAAGATAGGTGCGTCAAATTGGACTTCTACCACTCACAAGCAGTTTGTCACCCCTACGCAAGCTCGTGTTATCTATCGTATTCTGAATGGTACCCCATTTGATGTTGGTTCTGTGATCTTTGATGCTGTGGTAAGCTTTGCGGAGATCTCCAAGCCTCATAAGTTGATGTTGTATCCATCTACCATATGTGCAATTCTCTTTAATGCTGGGGTGAAAATGGATCCTCGACTTGGTGATAGTTATGCCCCTGTTAACAAACCTCTTGCCCTTGCTGGTGTTAAGGTTGCTCCGCCTCGTCCTTCTCTTGTTAAGGCCTCTGATGTACCTTCACAGCTTCGCGGATTTTTAAATCATCAAGTGGCAGTTTTCGCGAGACTTGAAAAGAAGTTAGCTGATCAGAGAAGGTACTACAAGGAGGTTCTGGATGCTTTGAAGTCTCGTGCCCCGTTGGTCTCTAAATCGAAAAAAGGGGAGAAAAATAAGAATGTTGTTGCTGCAAAGAAGAAAGCCCTTGCTAAGGGGGAGAAGAAAGCTCTTGCCAAGAGGGAGAAGAAGACCGGGTCTACTGAAGAAAAGAAGTCAAAGGAGGCTGTTTCTGCTAAGAAAAAAGGTAAAGAGAAGATTGCTGCTGCTAAGGACAAAGGAAAGGAAAAGGTTGTGGAAGAAGATAAAGGTTCAGAAGAAGGAGAGAATGAAGAAGCTGGATCCGATATCGAGGATGAGGAAGAGGAGACAAGCTCAGAGGAAGGGACTGAGGATGGTGCTGAAGAAAGTTCTGGGGAAGAATCTGACGAGGAAGAATCTGCATAGCTATCTCCCATCAGGAATTTCATTTGTCTTCTGTTAAAAAAAAAAAAACTCTAATTTGTGTGTTTTTGCCTGAACTTCTTTCCTTATGCTTTATTAAATTACGTTTGATGAACTTTTGTGGGATATTTTGTGAACTAATGTGCTGATATTCAGGTATTTGAAGTTGTTTCTTGGAACAACACATGTGTGATATTAGTATTCATAGGAAGTTGTGTATTCTGCAGTTTTTGTATTTGTCTCATCTTTGCAGGTTCATGGTTTTCGATTTATCTGCCAAAGGGGGAGATTGTAAGTGCTGAAGATTGGCAGTAAATCGATGAACCTTCTGATGTTAACAGAGTCCAGAAATTTACGGAAGTATTTAAGGGAAGTTTATTTTTGGTATGAATTAGTTTTAATTTTAATTAAGTCCAAAGGACTGATTATTTATTTTATTATTTTGGCAGGACCTTGGGATTGAGGGGGAGATATGCTTTCCATAATCTAGAGTGAAGGGAGATCGCGATATACACTTACCATAATCAAAGCGGAAGAAGCTCGAGAGATTTTACATTCCTTATGCGCATTTGTCTTGGGTGAAAAGACTTCCATATGATGCTGAATATAAAAGGAAGACGAGACCAGAGTTGAGGATGACTTTTGTTTTTCGAATTTAGAGTTTCATTTTCTTTTTTATTTTCTTGAGCGATAAGCACAATATATTAGTTTTTGTAACAGAATGTTCGGAGGTTCATTCTGATTTAGTTTGAGGGATTCGAACTAAAAAATCCACAAGGGAGTTGTGGTCAGATAAGTAGTTGTGTGAATCATTATTCAAGTAGAGTGTAGAGGGAGTCTATACTGTAAACCCTTAGATGATGTATGAGTTGTTCACATTAATGAAAGATATTTGAAGTGAGAGTGGGACGCTCTCCTGAAGGTTCAATTTTTGGTGAAAGCTGCTTCCGCAACTGTTTGAATATTCATTACTGTTTGTTAGTATATTTTTGTGCAACTCTGGATACTTGGTGTTCAAGTATCAAATTTCAAATACATTTAGTACGCAGTCATTAAGCTATTTATGATACATAACACTCATAATATGTTAATTACACATGTTTGCATCGATGTTGTTTCATGTTGCAAAATACCATTGTAAACAACTCAATTGAGCTAATGGTAGCATTCAAAGTCATTTTTATCATAAATTGATAACCATACATACAAGCTTCTCATTTGGACATTCATGGCCATAGAAAGCTTTACTCTTGGACGTTAGGAGTAATAAAAGTTTTTACCATGGGTGTTTTTAGAAAAACAAAACTTTCATCTTGGACGTTTGAAGATATATCAATCTTTCTATAACTCCTTTGTAGTCCGCTTTAAACTTCCTCCTGGGATGTTTTAATATATGATAAGGTTGGATTGCGAAAGTTTGAAATGTGCAGCCTGTAACGCCCAATTCGATTTATATGATTTATCATATTTTTATTATGTGCATCGTGTTATCTTCGTAAATTACTCAACCTATCTCGATTAGACTTATTATAATTAATTTGATGTTCTCGTCTTATTAATTTAGTAAGTCATACTTTTTTTTTTGTTCGTCGTCAATCGATTTATAAAACGATATTACTGGTATTCACATTTTATGATTCAAGCCGTTATTCTCAAATGAGCCTTGAATTTTAATCTCGGCCCCTTTTCGCCAATTAATTTCTCGCCCAACTAGATATATTTTTCCAGCTCATTTGGAATTAAATTTTGTCCCTTAATTGTTTAATTAATTATGTCCCATTTGATTATTCATTTTCTTGGCACAATTTTCCTCATTTTATTTTGGGCCCAATGATGTGGTTGGCCCATTTGAATTAGCATAAATTATGCAGCTTTATATCTTCTCTTCACACGCCGTAACAACTCAAATATTTTGTTGCGAGTCTTCAATGAGATTTTTATCTCACATTCATCTCTCTCCCCGATATTTATATATGTAGATCGTACTCCTCGTATTTTATCCCACAACAGACTCTCAGTTAAAAAATATAAAAAAATTATGTCGCTAGTTCTGGCGAGTACACATCCTTCTTTGAGCATCCCAATCATCAGGCGATTGTCGTTCTCGAAAGGCAAATCATCCGACCTTGAGCAACAAGTCCCTCCAGCAACCCCGTTTGCGAGACGCCGACAGATCCAACAACCATTCTTTCCGGTGAGACATTCCCTTTCGAGCAGTCTTGCCGTCAACCACCATCAGCCTTCATCAGACCTTGAACTGTCGCACAGTAGCAGGTCGTGAGGAGCCTCCATCCTTAGCTATGCCCTTCGCAAGAAACACCGTGTTCGAGCTCGTAGATTCCTGAAGAAGGTAATCAGTCGAACCTTTTTCAATGTGTTTCAGCTTGATTATGATTATTCATTAGTTGTCATGCATTTCTTCGAGCTTCGTTGGTTAATGTTTTCATGTTATATTCGTTGTGTGTGATTTTTGAATTTCGCGGATAATCAGAACTCTCATATTGCCTCTTGTAGTTTTAGAAATTGAGCTTGTTGCTGTGTTTTAGTCATTTAATTTTTGGAGTATCGTTTAGTTCTCCGAGCAGTCGTCGATTTTGTCATTTCGTTTTTTTGAGCCTTTTCGTCGTTACGTTTTCCTAGGCAAAATCCAATTTTTATAAAATTTCGAGCTTTGTGATATTGGTTTTATGTTTAAGAATTTTCATTAAATTTTTCGAACTCTGTTCGTGCTTGAAATCATCGTCGAAATTGTCGCCAATAGGTTATTTTTTCTGTGTGTAGCCTGTATCCTTTCAACCCACAATACAGGTGTAGAATTTGTTCTATTTTCTGCAGCCAGTTGCCTTTTTCGTGCGGCCCAAGAGGTATTTTTTAGTTCGGCCCATTATTTTTTCCTTCTTCTCCACATACGGCCCATCAGTTTTTTCCCCAGCAACCCATTTTCGGCGAGGCCCAGCGTGTATTTGAGCAGAAGACGCGCGGGCCGTCCTGGCCCGCATCAGCCCATACGCGGCCCGACTACTATCAGCTCCTCTAGCCTGTGTAAGCCCAGAAGCCCGCGCCCCAGTTCTCTTGCAGCCCGCCTTTCGACCTGCGTGAACCTGCCTTTGGTCCAGCCTTTTTGCAGCTCAAAACGTGTTAGATGAGCTTTTTTCCGCGGCAGGCCAGTTTTGTCAGTGGCCAATTCGGACCAGTACGACATTTCGACCAAATTTATGTACCGGGAGTTCGTTTTTCGTGTCAGACCCATTGTAAAAATTATCTTCAAATGAGAGAAAATCCAGAAAAGTCTATTTATGTCCCGAGACCCCATTTTTTCTTCTCGATTCATATCCTTTTAATATTTGAGAGTTTCAAGTCTACGAAAAATTCGATAAAATCTCTTAATCATTATTTTTATTAAATGCGGCTTCTATATTAATTCCAAGTAGTGATATAAATTATTGATATGTATTATCTCGCTTAAATATAAGTTTTTGAGGAGTCAAGCTGTAACACCCCGCCTAAACTTACTAAGATCATAGTAATTTTTTCGCGTAATAAATGGAAAGCACAGACTTAATTTTCGAAAAAATCTTATTAATTTTTTGAAAATACTTTAACTTTAATATGTGGAATGCTACTCAACTTTAATCTTAAATCTTAAATCTTTAATATCTTTAAACTACTAGGCATGCAACCGAGTATAATTCATTACTCTAATAAGGCGCCATGAACATCTCAGGACTTAAGCATGAATATATTGAAATTCTAGATACTGAAATACTTAGTGCGGAAGAAAATGCAAGCATGCATCAACAATGCATAATAACTCAAACATGTACAAATATACATGACATGTTTACTCAAAAATATCTTTCATATGACCACCATCACATCATCGACTCACGCTCTACGCTCGACATCGTCACCTGAAAAATGGTTAGTGGGCGTGAGCATAAATGAATGAACGATGCTCTGCCGAAACCGGCACTAAAACATACAACTAATATAATAACATATCATGGCGTCGACATATATGCAAGTACTTATGGATCGGCAGAAACGATATGATGATGAACATTTTACTAACGGATCGCGGATTAAACATTCATCTAATAAATACTTAAATCGGCAAACTATCTATAGTTTCTACTTAACTGACTTTCTATAATTGTTGCTTAAATGACTGACTATAACTTCTGCTCGACTTACTGACTATAACTGTTGTTCAGTTGACTGCCTATAACTGTTGTTCGACTAACTATCTATAACTGTTGCTCAACTAACCATCTATAACTGCTACTTAACTGACTGTCTATAACTGTTGTTCAACTGTCGTCTATAATTGATGTTCAACTGACTGACTAAAATAGTTGCTCGGCTGACTGACTATAACTCCAACTTCGCGATCAAAACATACATTTGATATGATAAGCACATCACAACCTAAGCATACATTTAATATGATAAAACATATCAGAACCTAAGCATACATCTAATATGGTAGAACACATCACAAAGGCGTATAAATTGCTCAACTGACTGTCTATAATTGTTGCTCAACTGACTGTCTATATTGTTGCTCAACTGACTATCGATAACTGTTGCTCAACTAACTGCTTAACTGGCGAGAAGGACACTTGGCCTTCACACTTGCAATAAGAAACTGTAAGACCTAATCTGTAGGTTATCGCTCATACTAGGGAAAAACTAACTCTTATGCACTTCTAAGGTTGGAGCTTAACTCACAACTGCACTAGAGTCCTTGATACTAGCTAGGGTTCAAAACACTTGCTTATGATGAAACCTATCTCTAAGTCAATGCTCCTTAGGAAGAATTATTCTAACCTCATCTAAAGTTTCAACTTAACTCAAAGCTGCACTAGAGTTCGTATCTTATCCTAACTAGCGTTCGGTTCACTTAACTAAAAAAGGACCTACTCGCTAGGTAATTGCCCTATTCGGGCGAACTATCTCTTACATATATATCTCAGCCAGTATATTGTGATTATAGAAAATGTAGTACCCAGTTAATGGTCCACACTTGATATGCTGAAGTGCGAGTGCTGTAAGGATTGCAACTGTTGGAGGCTCGACTCCCCACAAGCTACAAAATATATAAGAACAAAATATATTCTAAGTACTAAGCTCAAACTGAAAAACTCGAATCTTATAATTTGATCTGACTAGGTTCGCTCACTTTCCTTAAAATCATTTTAGGGATTTACGAGTTGATTTTGAAATGTATTGTCTATGGGGCATACTAGAGTTCTCTAAAATATTTCTAAGCTAGAATTATATTATGACTGGACTTCAATCTGACTGGTTCGAAAAAGTACTAAAAATCTCGGTTCACGCTAGAATCAATGTTCTTGACTGAAATACCAAATCGTTCAGACTGACTCGACTGAACTGAAAATCTCTTCGAACCGTCCGGACGGCCTCGGCTAAACTGGACCGACCACTCACTCAGAGCTGGTCGATCATTCGCTTGACCATATGCAGCTCCATTTAACCGTGGTCGGGGTTCGATGTGGCAACTCATGGCCGACACAAACTCGGCTGACACGGCTTAGCCTATTCACGGGTTGGAAATGGTGCCACGGTCCCTGACGTAGGGGCGTGCTTGGACAATGGTTAACAGAACATATCGCATGATGGTAGATTAGACGGACTCGGTTCACGAGCACGCACTCGATGGTTTGACTCAGACTTGGTGCACGGGCACGCACTCGGTGGTTCGGCTCCAACGGTCAGACGAAAGTCGAACATGTGTGCGGGATGACTATATGCATTAAATATTAATTCTATGTTGTCTAAAATTATATAAATGATACTAGGGTTCAGGCGATTAAATCCGTATCTAAAATGTACCCAGTTATTGGAACTTGATAAAACTAGGGTTTCCGATCCTCAAAAATCCTAACTCATTTAAAGCTGATATTTAAATCACTAATTTCTATGTGATTTATAATAACTTTTATAGTCAACAGTTGCAGCTAAAATTATATCTGACTAATTTCTATAATTATCGTATTTTTATGGCTAAAGTCCCGATTTAATAGCTATACCAAATGACATGAAAAATACACGAAATTTAAAATATAGCATCCTCATCACATACAAGATCTATGGTCAAAATATCAAGTCAAAAGTCAACTCCTAACCCATCCAACTAATAATCGCATAAAACGGTCAAATACTTCAAAAATCTCGTTCG
The DNA here is from genome assembly GCA_902706635.1 of Striga hermonthica. Lineage (NCBI taxonomy): Eukaryota > Viridiplantae > Streptophyta > Magnoliopsida > Lamiales > Orobanchaceae > Striga > Striga hermonthica. The sequence continues at coordinate 2,546,450 of CACSLK010008833.1, forward strand.
TCTATCAAACGAATTCTAAAACCTTCTCGATTCGCACCTAAACCTCTAGAAAAGAATTATGATTTATCACATGTATTTCATCATTTTATCGCTTTTATTTAAGAGCTCAAAAGATCATCACTTAAGCTCGTAAAATCTCAATTTTTATCAAATCTAGCTCAAATCATCAATTCATCATTTCTAAAACACTTTAAAGAACATATCCAAGCTCATGGAGAGGAGTTCAAGCCAAAATACCTTAAATCGTCTCGGATCGAGAAAACCGAAATAAATTGGCTAGAGAAAAAGGGTCGGGTTTTGCGAACCGGGTCATGCTTGCTGAAATGGGTCGAACCAGAGGCTGTATCTCTCAGACCCAAACTGAGTTGACTAAGTCTGGACTAATTAGGGAGGGATCTGGTGCAGCTAGACTGGGTTTGGCCGGAAATGACTCGGGCCTGGCCAGAACTTGCTCGGTCGGGGCTGAAATGGCCGCAGGGTGACGGGCTGGAGCTGCAACGAGAACCTCATTAATCCTCTCATACCTACTAATTGATGTACCTGCGATGCATTTCCTATAGCTCCCGAAAAAGACATTATATGAACTG
>CACSLK010008833.1:2574011-2586029 GCA_902706635.1 Striga hermonthica
ATTTAAAAAAAAAGAATATGTATATAGGAGAGTTATATTGTTTGCTTCATTAATTTATAATGATATAATACTGTAATTGTTTTTCAATTTTGATTTTATAGAAGAAAACTAGTACCACTAAGAATTACAAAATACATAAGATGATATATTTAAACAAATATGATAAAAGCCGCAAAAAAAAAAAAAAAAAAAAAAAAAAAAAAAAAAAAAAAAAAAAAAAAAAAAAAAAAAAAAAAAAAGTAAAAAAAATAAAAAAATAAAAAAAGAAAAATCTTTGCTAATATAAAATGTTTCACATATATATATATGTATATATATATATATATATATTATTGAATGACTAAACAGACGACTATCCTATTTTCTAGAACAATATTTAATAAGATAACTAAGAAAACATAAAAGGAAAAAGTGAATTGGTTTATTTTAAATTGATTTAAATTTTTACAAGTAGTCTTTGAGTTACAATATTTCTTTTTAAAATGTAATATAAGTAATAAGTAATTATTTTAAACATATATTTGATGACTTGATCCAAATTATAATGACTCATACAGCTTAAGAAAAATAAAAATTAGTTATGTATTAACAACTAGGGGTAAAATTTAAAAATTAACCTTGTATTAACGTATAGGGGTAAAACTACTATTTATTTATTTGATTTACTTTTGAATTTGCATGGATAATCTTAATATTTCCTCTATTGTATAACTCAAACAATTAATTCTCCAACACATAAATATATAGTAAAGTCGAAGAAGATTACAGATAAAACAAAGAATAAAAGAAAAAAATGAACAAAGTAAATTCAAAAAAATAAAGGTTTGAAAACTATTATTATCTATTATCTATTTTGCCTCCCTAACATTAAGAATAAAATTGCATTAGTAGCCTTAGAAATTCTCTGCAGTGTAAAGTACCTTTGGCAATTCATTTTTTTTTTTTTTTTTTTTTTTTTTTTTTTTTTTTTTTTTTTCACGAAACAACTCACTGGAGTTATAAAAAAGAAGGGTGTTCACATTAAATCAATCCTTACTATATGTATAGCTAAGAACACATTTGGTAGTTTCTCAAATTTTTGTTGCTGTTTTTTGATAATAAGCCCGAGTTTCTAACTTCTATTTGTAATGTCTATATATATATATATATTTACACACACACATATATATATATATATATATATGTATATATATATGTCTATCTTAATTGTTTCTATTGGTTTTTCAGCGTTCGAGTGACAACTCATCATATATCAGCTCTGATACTGGAAGTCTGGTATGTTGTGTGAAGATCATTGGCTGTCTGCTAGTTTCACTAAAATGCTAAGTTCAATATACTATACAAAAATATGTGGACAGCCTAAAAATGTTATCTGTACTTGCCTGTTGTAACATGATCGTACCTTATTTCCCTGTTGCAGTTTGTTTTTTTGACTGGCGGAATTGTATTTCTTACGCTTATGGTGAATGGATCGACGACTCAGTTTGTTTTACAAATTCTTAAGATGGACAGGCTTTCAGCAGCCAAGGTATTTTCTTCTCTGCATGCAGGCATGGATGTTTGTGCATATTATGTAAAAGTTTATGTGGCATATCCGAATGTGTGTGATGTGAGTGACCATGCCCGAGCTTGCAACTTGTGATTTTACATATTTTATTGCAGAGGAGAATACTGAATTACACAAAGTATGAAATGCTGAACAAAGCACTGGAGGCCTTTGGCGATCTTGGGGAGGATGAGGAGTTAGGACCTGCAGACTGGGGTTCTGTTAAACGATACATAAAAAGCTTAAATGATATAGATGGTGAACAAGAACACCCACATTGCACTCCTGGAAATAATAATGACCATGAACATATGAATTTGAAAGATATTCGAGTGCGCTTCTTAAATGGTGAGTAATCTAAGACATTGTTACCTTAATTTTTCAAATTGAAATATCTGATTGTCGTAATTTCATTGTGGAGTTATCTGTTCACACAAAAGTGTTTGTATCTCTAATAAACCTATTAATTCGACTGCTTTAGCTTAATGCTTTATCATTTTATTTTTACTAAAATCTTTGAGTTTTTCAGTCGCTGTTTAAAATCCTATGAACCACTACTAAATAGTTGTTTTATCGAATTATGTCAAGAATTTTCAGTCTATCGTGTCATAGATTTTCTTATTGAAAAAGAGAGCCTCATTTTTTATTTTTTATTTTTTTAACTCTCCTTTTTTTCAGTTATTATTAATCAGAGGCTGGCCATACCACAATCTTCTATGGATATCATATTCACATACTTTTAACTCTTAATTCATATGAAACGGTTTTGGTACCAATTGCGTCCAATGATTGAGCTTACTATTTAAAAGTGGACACTCTAGTTTTGTATTACATAAGCTTTACGAAGTTAAAACAATAAAATAAAAACGAAAAATCTGGCGTTGGATAACATAAACAAATTTTAGAATAAGAATGTTTTTAGATATTGTCTTCAGTGCCAGATCTTGAAGAATACCTTTGCTGTATAAGTATTCATAGCTAAAAGAACTCACCGTGAAATTATGCCCTGGGCGGTACTGGAACATGTACGCACAATTTAATGAAATTTGAAGATGGCAACAACACTTATTATGTTTGGCATCTTTAGAAACGAACAAGAATTTAGCGGATAAGATATTACTAACCAAACAAGAAATTATATGAGTAATTGTTGGGTTGAGTATACGAACAACACATGGATATAAATGTAATTACTGTATTATATTTGTGAAATAATTAAACAAACACGAAAAAAGGAGCAAGATATAACATTTCACTTAGCAAGACCACAAGACATTAATTATATTAGTGTACATTAGACGCCCTAGCTAATTTGAATTGACATATTACAGAACTCTAGAAGACACCTCTAATTATCTTAATTTTCTCACAAGTCACTGTCTGACACTCTCAACTCTCAGTTGGAACACTTAGACTCTAATTTCTCTTTAACTCTCAACTTGCATACACAAATAACGAGCAGGGGGTCTATATATCTAGATATGTCTATGTCGGTGACTCCGTGCCACTAAATTGAACAATCTACTGGTTCTTATGCAACTTACAATTTAATTAATAAACTAGTAAGACACTTGATTTTCTCAACATTTCAAGAATATCCCGATTAAGGCGGTGGTGTTATTTTAACAGTGATGACATTTAGAACTATCAGCCACAAATATGGCTAACTGGCTTGTGTTGATCTTGTACCAAATTATTAAATGAATATTAACTTGAAATATCAATATAATACCCCAGGTTTGAAAACGATCCTTGTGGCACAGAGGTGCTATTGTTCGATCACTTGTGATGGTCGCACTTAAAGTTGATAAATTTGCTTAACTTAGCAGAAGAAACTGCAGCTTTATGTAAACGAAACTACCATTATCAACTGATTTAGCCATGTGAATATTTAATCAATGGTTAGGATCATGACCTTTAATTAACTAGAAGAGATTAGATCATAAACTTCTGAATTTTTAGACTCTTGAGAATGTACCATGGGGTTCACAGGGTTACATTGATACACTGCACTTAGTTATGAAAAGTGAAATGTTCTCTTTATTTGCAGGTATACCATATGTCCTGAAAATGAGACACACGAATCTTAGATATTTCTACGTATGAAAAACAGAGTGCTTTTAATTGAAAGTTAAATAACATGTGTATCTTGTCTAACTCAAGGTAATAATTTAATTTTAGGTGTTCAGGCAGCTTACTGGGCCATGCTTGATGAGGGAAGGATCACACAGACGACCGCCAATCTTCTTATGCGATCTGTTGATGAAGCAATTGACCTGGTACCTCATGAGGTTTTGTGTGATTGGAAGGGCCTAAAATCTTATGTGAACATGCCAAGTTACTATAAGTTTCTCCAAGCAAGCATTGTCCCGCCAAAGCTTGTGACTTATTTTACTGTCGAGAGATTAGAATCTGCCTGCTATATTTGTGCTGCTTTTCTTCGTGCACATAGAATTGCAAGACAGCAACTACATGACTTCATTGGTAAGACACAGCTTGCTGTTTCCTACTAACTCAACCACCATCCAAAAGATATGAGTCAAATTATTCTACACTCCGTCACATAGATATTATTGTGTTGCCTGTCCTTACTGAGTTTTGGTTTTGTCAATTTACTCGAATTTCTGTCAGTCTTTGTTGTGAGCATAAAAGTTGCTACAAGCTGTTTTAGTATTAATCTCGTCGGAGACATGTTTCAATAAATTAACTTTTCAGTATCTGATTCCATTCAAAATCATGTTTTAACAGAAATACAATTTATGATGACACTATAGGTAACAGTGAGATTGCTGCCATGGTAATTAGGGAAAGTGAGCAGGAAGGTGAAGAACCAAGGAAGTTTCTGGAAGATGTTCGGGTGACATTTCCTCAGGTATGTAAAATGTTATATAGGATGATTTATTTTGCTGATTTAATGAACTCTGAGATTTACTGTTGGTGACGTATTCAGGTACTACGTGTTGTGAAAACAAGGCAAGTCACATATTCTGTGCTGAATCATTTGATTGATTATGTACATAATCTTGAGAAGATCGGCTTATTAGAAGGAAAGGAAATGAGCCATCTTCACGATGCTGTCCAGGTAAACTATGGTCATTTCTGTATGACTTGTGCTAATCCTTGTTTTGACATTATTATTGGTTACAACAACCTAATTTTTCACTTTTATGCAGACTGACTTGAAAAGGCTATTAAGAAACCCTCCTTTGGTCAAAGTTCCTAAAATAAGGGATTTGGTATCTGCCAACCCTTTATTGGGAGCTCTTCCTTCTAGGTTGCGTGAGACACTTGTAGGATCGACTAAAGAAATGATGAAATTATCAGGAGCAACGCTATATAAAGAAGGATCAAAGCCAACTGGTATCTGGTTGATATCAAATGGAGTAGTAAAGGTATTTGCATACTATACATTATTACATTTGGTTATGATATTTAACTAGACGTTGTACTTGTTCTTAACCCCACCGCTTAGGGATGGGTATTTGTTTTTGACAGTGGTCAAGTAAAAGCCATAAGCATTTATTGCACTCAAGTTTCACACATGGAAGTACTCTTGGTTTGTATGAAGTGCTTGCTGAAAGGCCCTATATGTGTGATATTGTCACCGACTCTGTGGTACTGTGCTTCTTTATTGAGAATGAAAAGATATTTTCCGCATTGAGATCTGATCCTGCAGTGGAAGATTTCTTTTGGCGGGTATGGTGCTGATTGTACTTCTTAGTGCTTGTTTGACCAGTGTTGAGGCTCTATATGGATACAAATCATTTTATTTCATATTTATCTGCGGGAGGAAAGTTCTAATCCTAAATGGCGAATCTTTAACAAGACTTTTAACTAATAATAGCTATGCACTCGTTCTCATCGTTTCTCTCACAGTTCACATCTTCAACCTTATCTAAGAAGAGAATATCAGTTCCATTTTACCACAGTATACCTACTATGTATCCATGATAACTAGACATAGAACTCATCCCCAAAAACTAGCTCAAAGGAATAGGGTGCACAAGCCACACATATACACAATAGCAGCCCAATAAATAATTAATGTGAGCCAAACGTAACTTCTAAAACCCACTCTGATGTGTAGTGTGCCAGTCAAAATGGGCTAACCCAAGATCGCCTCAAAACAAAAAAAATATGGGTGCTCTAGTACCGTGGTAATTGAGCCTGGGTAAAACTCAAAACTCAGCCCCAAAAGCTAGCTCAAAGGGAGAGTGTACACAGGCAACACTTGTACACAATAAAAACCTTGTAACCAATCGATGTACTTCTTATAGCGCACATGTATTGTAGCTACCAACATAATCAATCATCGGTGTATTACTTTTATATCACACCAAGCTTCATCATTACCTTTTTATCTCATGTCCAATCACATTTACTCATAATATCAACATTTTTCATTGAAAAGTTTTTCCATCGCTTTTCTCTATAAAAAGTATCCATAAAGAGATCACATCCAATTCGTAACCTCAGTACCATTTCTCAAATCCTTGGCATGTCAATTCTGCGTAATGAATTTCTGATGCTGTACTCAGGAAAGTGTCATTGTTCTTGCCAAGCTCATGCTCCCTCACATGTTCGAGAAAATGCCGATGCCAGATTTAAGAACTCTTATCGCTGAAAGGTCGACAATGAATATATACATAAGGGGAGAAAGTTTTGAACTACTTGCACATACTGTGGGTTTCTTATTGGAAGGTTTTGTAAAGATTCCAGGTGGTGAAGAAGAGCTGCTTACAGCTCCAGCAACAATACTACCCCGTAGAAATCAAAGTTTCACTCGACCTGAAACATCAGGTACTTAGCTTGTTACTCATCCAGTTATACATTTTGCTGATAGATTTCACTAGCTGTCCTACTTTTTCAGCCTTTATACACAATGCTCCTGTGTTACTCGTGTTATCCTTTCAATCTTTAGTGTGACTTTTACTTTTATCCTCCAATTTGATTTTTGTGGCTTAAATTAAAACTTTTGAAAGCATTAGATGAATCAAGATGTTAAAAGCTTTTGTCCGTGGTGTTGAATACTGATCATTGTTTGCCACCTGAAATTTGTAGTATTTATAGATTATGGTAGTTCAATATGCTTTCTCAAGAAAGCGTCATGGTTTTGTATCTTGATTCATGGAATTTGATTACGATTTATTGTTTCTTAATGCGCTTTGAAATAATTGTAATATATTTTTCCATAGTGTTTCAGAATATTTTCTCTCTGGTCATATTATTTTGAAGAGAAGTTTTAGCAAGATGATTTTCTTGTCATCGCCATCGCCCTGCATGATGGATTTTGTATTTCGGTGGTGTTGTGTACGATCATCATGCTACCAGTTTGTCTTTTGCCTGATTGAGGATATTTATCTCACGCTAGATAGTTGTAGATAGGATGATAAACATTGGACATTTACTGGAGATTTTGTCATATTCATGTGATGTTACACTCCTAGTTTCTCAATGTGTCTGGGTTTAATGCATTTCATTCTGACGAAGTTTGTGAGACCTAGCTAATATATGTCTGCTGTTGCATAAATCCACCATTATTATCTATCAAGTGTATGAAAAACTTGCTTGCTAGTGGAGCCAACCAACTGATGCATCATAAGCACAACATTGAAAGATGAGAGTTGCTACCTTATAATTTTAAGTGCGCCTAAACATTTTTGACAAGTACAACATCTGATTTATTGTACGTCTTGATCCAAAAATGCTTCCCAATAATTTATACTATTTCGCTTAATTGATTGTCAGTATGTAAACAGATTCCTTGTGTTACTTATATATTTTGCATATAGGCGCCAGGGCAGAAAGTTTCATTCACCAAGTTTCTGTGTATCAAGTTGAGACGAGGGCAAGGGTAATTACACTAGACATTGCTGGGTTTGAAGCTGGTAGAATTCTCCAAAAAGGGTCATCTTCAATAATTTCACGTTCAGCCGATTACCCGTCTGGATCTCTTGTTCGAGACCATGGTGGTCTGATGAGTTGGCCTGAACAAATGTTCATTTCCAAACATCATGATCCGGAAGCGTCGTACGAACAAGGAAGCAATTTGTCTGCCAGGGCAATGCAGCTGAGCATTTATGGTAGCATGGTAGGTTTATTAAATCATCCTCTCTAACTACATATTATATTTTCACCTTATAGTTTGATTTGATTATGAAAATGCCCGGCAAGTTTGTTGCAGTTAATGAAAGAACTATTAATCCTTAGTGATTAAGGATAATCAGAATAACTACTCTTGAGGTTTTGCTTAATTAAAACAAAACGGCTTGATTTTGACAGTTTGAAATACCACTCTAGATATTTCTATAGTTACATCAGCTCCATTTATTACAATTACATCTCTGAGCTTTTTTTAACATTTAAAAGAACCAAACAAAAAGTAAGAGCTGCTTTGTAGTGTTGGAAAATTGAGAAATCTAAATGTAGAATATTTGATTACATCTGCTAATTCTGTGAAGTCAATTAACGACTCGCCCTGACTTTGGGCAAAATGAAAGTCATAATCTAACCTCAAGAATGGTATATTTATATATGTTTAGGTTTTGTGTGTGGCTACTACTTCAAACCTCAGGTGTAGTTTTTGCAATCACCCCTGAAATTTACAGAACATGCACTCACCTAAATAAGAACAAAAATTCTTGTGTGAGACGGTCTAACGATTAGACGAGTAGACCTAGCATACTTATTTAACAAATATGCATATTTATGCTAGAATGTCATACTTTTGTTTATGTTGTTTTTAAGAGTATGACATTACAACTTGAAAGTATGCAATATCCATTGAAGAAATATATGATGTCAAACTTCTAGGCCTGCCTAACAGCAGCCTTACCGAAACTTTTGTGTTGACAATCTTGGTTTGTTAACTATCAGATTAACATTGGGGGACGACGCACTCGAAGTAGAAGAGTGAGGCCGGCGTACAGCGTGTCATATCCAAGAGTCCCTTCCAACCACACACAACGCCTAATGGTCTCCTCAAAATCCGAAGGTTCTGCTACCCTATGCACGAGACTTGATGGGCGAGAAGATAGTAACAAAAAGCAAATCGTTTCACGAAATGAGGAGTTGCATCACAACAACAAAAACCGTGCAACGAGAGATGAGTCGAGCGACGACTCTGGTTGCGAGGACGAGCATATTGTGAGGATTGATTCCCCGAGCAAACTTTCTTTCTACCAGGCCTCTTGATGCCTGCTCTTGAGCTTGTTGTTGTATCATTTTTTTTTTTCTTCTGCTTATTTCTCCTATATGTAATTTAACCGTGTTCTTCTGTGCTCTGTGCTCATCCATGGAAGAATATGGCAAATGGCAATGCACATCACTTAATGTAATAAGCGAAGAATGTGCTTGGGATATGGGGAAACCTTGGTGTAAGATTATTTCTGGATGATTTGTGACAAACATGTATATAAATAATGAGGATATTGCTAAGGTTTGCCGTTAGGTTGGCTGCAAGAACATGGTTTCGTGGGCCGTAGAGATTGGAAGGAATAATAAACGAACAAAGTTACACCTGAGATTTAGTTTGGTTCATTTTTTATTAAGAAAATAATGCCTTTTGTGGTTTGTCACTGTCTAGTTCTTGTGAATAATATAAGCTGTGAGATAACCAAATGTTTAGTCTATATTTGTAGTACTAAAAGATAATTTTACTGATTGCAATACTGGAAGATAACTGGTTTCTCCTTTTCTTTCCAACAATTTTTTTTTTTGGAACGATAGAAATAATTATTAAACAAACAAAAGCGAACACCGTTCGAATACAAAGAGAATACCCACAGAATAAAAAACTGAGAGACATGCCACAGGCGGTCTAAAGCCTCACTGAAACAACTGCAACTAAGCCCTCAAACACCCTGACAAACAACACAACAAAGAAAAGATCCCGACCACTGCATAAGCCTAGCCAGGGTATGCCTTCCCAAAAGCAAAAAAACAACTACAACTACAACAAACAACTAACAACCCAAAACAAAGAAAAAAGAAAACAACAAATCTAGCTAACTACCGAAGAAAACTCAATCCAATCTGCTTGGGTAATCCTTGAAACATTAAAATGCTAGCACGGTCGCCTTAATATCTTGTTAAAATCATTAGTTCTTGAAGTATTCTATCTACCAATGAAACAGACGACAAATTATTGATTCCTTGGATTGTGGTAAAAGTTGGAATGCGACCCCAGTATGAACATCTATTTCTTGTTTGAGCTTATCCGTTTTGTAACACCAAGCTTGATCCAATCCCGAACAACTCCACATATACACATACAAAATGTATTAACAAGTTTAATGACCTGTCTCTTTATCAACATAATTGTTATAAGAAGTAAAGAAATATGTAGTGCCCGTTCGATTAATAAAAGTCGGTTTATATTATTATTGTGATTGCATTTGATTTCGTTGCCTTTCATATCTCTTTCTTTTGTTAAGTTCGACTAAAAAGCTAATAAATTCAATAAAATTATTTGGATGTCCATATCTATTTAATCTAATAAGTTAAGTACATTGTAGATGTCACCATCTACTTAAATAAATCAAAGTTTTATTAGGTCTTTTGCTAAGCAAATCAATGCAAATTCCTTTGTTCGAGTATAGCCTTGTTGTGAGCCATTTTCTAGCTAAATTTTCCTGATCGAAGATGAAAGAATTTCGGTCACCTGAAGCCCAATTATTTCAGCCCTTGTGCTTAAAGGATCCATCCCTTTTAAGAATTTTGCCACCGTAGTTTGAAATGAAAATTGAGAGCACATTTTGGTAAGTTTTAATCAAGTCCCACAAGCCACAAAATCCTCCCATCACCACATGCCCTCACTCTTCATTCCATTTTATGCTACTCCTTTATGGTAGCAAGATCACTCCACTGTCCCTTAATGACTAGATTAATTCCCAAATCATTGCCCCTCTCCCCTCTCCCCCCCCCCCTTCATCCCTCATTTATGCCCTTTCACACCTCCCAAATATCTCCAAGTTATTCAGTCATTTTCTCTCATTTTTGCATCAGTCAGATTCTAAGAGTTTTGGGAAAAATCATCTTTAAAACCCTCCAAGAACTCTATGTTCCGGTTGCCCAAAAATCTTCAAGCGTGCAAGTACCGTGGCCATCCAAGGGCATGCAGGTGCATGGCCGAGACCTGAGGGCACCACGAGAGGAGCTACCGAGGAGAACCGTGAGCTGCAGCCACGCCTTGCCGAGGGCCACAAGGACATGAGGCCAACACTTAGGAGCCATCCACCTGCGAGCCGTGTCGAGAGCAAGGCCGAGAGCACATATCATTTGTCCATGTCAAGCCCCTCTGAGCAGTGTACGCGAGAGCAGCTAGGGGTGTGCATAATTCGATTAAAACTGACCGAACTGAAAATTTCAATTCGGTTTTTGTCCGGCTCGATCAAGTTTCGATTTCCAGTGTAACACCCCGACTTACTACTATATCAGAGTACGCGATTTTCGCAAATTTTCTGAATAAATAAATAAACTTCTTATTTTGCGAAACTGATTCGGGGGCTACCGTGAAAAACTTAATTTTCTGAAAACCGTTAAAATTTAAACTGAAACATAAAAACGGTCATAATGTCTTATCCGATAAACATCGGAACAAAGTCTGATAAAAAGTACTGAAAAGTTTTAGCGGAAGTCTAGTGTGGCAAATCATAAGTACAATAAACATAAATGTCCTGAACAGCCCGCCCGCTCACTCCTCGTCTCCGACCCTGCGACCTGAAAAACATGAAAGATGTGGGGCGTGAGCACTAAGGCACTGTGCTCCGCAGAAACTCATGCTAATGTACAACATCGTAAATAATAACAATATCATGAACTAAGTATATACAACTGAACTGAAACTGATATCTGATAACTGATAACCGGTCTGATCTCGCGACATAAGTCACGTAACTGATAACTGAATCTCGCAACATAAGTCGCGTAACTGATAACTGAATCTCGCAACATAAGTCGCGTAACTGATAACTGAAATCTCCCGGCAAAACTAACACCGGACCATGTTCACACTCTAGTGGTTAGATTAGGCCACAAGAACCCAGAATGGACCGGCGACCATCCCGAGCGGTATCTGAATATACATACCTCGACCATGGTAACGTAATTATAAACCATGTAGTACTTAGTCTGAGTCCCCACCTGAATTTGCTGAAACTGAAACTGAGAGGCAGTGCTGATATCTAATCAAACTGAAAAATAATATAAACAATTACTATTGACTATGCTCAGACTGATAATTTAACTGTTTAATTATGTTAAGATGCTCTTTCGAATCTGACATGATATTCGGACTTATTCGGTATAACTAAAACCGGCTAAGTATGAAACTGAGTTGGCAATACTTAACTGAACTGAACTTGACCCGGAAATTTAACTGAAAATAACACTGAAACTGAAAACCAGGACTGAAACTGAAAATAACTGACTGAACCGGTCTGGACCGGACTACGGTCCGACCGAACCGGCAG
>CACSLK010008833.1:2596345-2607182 GCA_902706635.1 Striga hermonthica
TTAAAGCTAATCTAAACATGATATTGCATATAAAAGCTAAGCATGCAAGAATGTTCAGAGAATTCGAATAAAATCATAACATGATAATATTAGACACGGCTAAGGCTACGGCTATGGCTTGCGCCACACATAACACGCATGCACGACTCACTATCATAATTAATTTAATGAACATGCTACTCTCGGCAATTAAATGACGGGAACTTACCTCTTATTAAGCTCCGGTGACTACTCCTTCCGAACTCCTGCTCTCGGCCGTGGCCCTCCGCGTGTGCGCGCGTTGCCTCGGACTAGCGTGCGGTAGCTTGTGGCTTGCGATACGCGCGACGGCTCTCGGAATACTCTCGCCCAAGGCTCGCGATAAACGCTCCAACTTCACACAATACTCTCTAACTCTCGGTACTCAAGAAAAGAGAAGGAAAAATGGAACACATCTCCCAAACCCCTCCTTATAATATAAGCCGAATGCATGGGGAGACATAAGGTCAAAGTCTTGGACACATGGCCATCATGCAAAAAGATGCTAACTCTTCTTGGCCTCACTAGTCACGTGAAAATGCTAGCAAAATGGAAGAAGTGCTCGGCATTATAGAGGACAAAAGCACTTCATGACAAGGGAAAGCATCTTGGAACAAATGGCTAGAAGGAGACAAAGGGGCGCACGGCATTTTAGAACAATGTTGGAAGAGCATCTTGAACCAAGTTCTCTCATGCACAAAAATACAAAAGAGTTGCACGGATTGTAGCATGAATGGAGGGAATCTTGACCATAACTCATCCATACACATACCACACGGCATTTAGCATGAAATTAGTACAATACTCACGACTTTACTTAGCCAATTGGGATCAATTATCAATTAATCACCATTACTTGCTTAATTATCAATTAAGCATAATACATAATTACCAAAATTATTTCGAACGTAAACGGTACGTTGAAAATAAGTTCCGGTAATTTCGACTGAACTGACTGAAAATAATTTAATTCCGAAAAAATAATATCGGAACTAAAATATTATTATACTGATAAAAAGTCGGGATATTACATCCAGCATTTCATTGTTCTGTTATTTCAATCGGTTATGGTTTCGGACTCCAAACGTCCAGAATAACCAAACTGAACGAATAATATATATATATATATATATATATATGTTGTAACTCCCCACTTCGATTTAACGAAATCCATGGCTTTTCAGAAAAATCAGTTTAGTTTTTCAAACTCATTCCAAACATTTGTGGCGTTACTCTAGTCCCAAAACATTTTATAAATAAAGTCATAACAATGACACCATAACATAAATCAACACCCATCATGGGTTTCATCCAAAGTCATCAAACACCCAAACCGGGTTTTCAAATTTCCAAAGTAAAGATATCGAAATGTCAAAGAGGGGCATCTCCCCGAAAATGTTTCAAAACATCAAATTATCCAAAGTTTCAAAATACCCAAGTCATAAATAAAACTCAAATAAGCGGAAGCAACACAATCACTGGTCTAGTCATCTAGACCGACCACCACTCGCCTCGCCTCGCCGTGCCGTGCCCGCAACCTGCTTAACCTGCATCTGGGGGAGGGGAGGAGAACATGAGGGTGAGCATAAATACCAACTTGGTCACCACTATGCACATAAATAAAAAATAATATAGGACAGGTGTGGTCGCAACATGTATACGAATCAATTGACTATCCCATCTTTTATCCAAAGTCATAAATAGTCTCATGAGCACACCTATATAATAGACTACTGCTGATACACGATTCGAATGCCAAGGCCCTTGCCTTGGTCTTACAATGATGCCTAAACAGTAGGAATATCCCCCCCGTAGGCCGAGCACCGCCTTGGACTTACAACAGGGTTCATAGCGTCGACCGAGCACCACCCTGGTCTCATACCGGCGACTGAACACCGCCCTGGTCTTGCAGCGTAAAGAGGAGATTACCCCAACGGGGTCCATTCTATAGCTACGTGGATAACCGTTCGACGTCCAGTATAACTCACATCGAAGGCTACATGGTTCACATGCATACATTGATCATAACATACATATAACATCAATTAATTACAACATAGATACTCATAAAATCAACCCACCTGGTTCAGCTGATAAGTAATACCACCGGTCTGCTGTGTAGGCTATGAGGTCGACTCGTCAAACACCTACATATAGTCAAGATAATTTCATAAATATCTTATCTTGTCCCTTAGAATGACTCATGGATAATCATACTTAGCCGGACATAATCGACCAAGCTGTTCGTGAAGTTCTGTGGAAGTTGGAATGCTAGGTTTTGAAAGCTAGACTCGGGACTTAGATTTTAAAGACTTTTAAAATGACTTGACATGAAAAACAAGGTTAAACGGGTCAACAGAAGTCAACAGGTTCGAAAAAATTGGAAAAAAATTCAAAGGAGGTCAATGGATCCGGTTCGGGCTTGGGCCGCCTCGGTTGGGGTGCAACCGGGTGGTCTGGCACGAGTTCGGTGGGCTGGCGTGCTGGGGGCGCGATCTAGGTGCAGTTGGCACGAGCCTAGGTACGCTGGCGCACTGGGGCGCAGGGCCGACGGCGCTAGGGAGCTGGACAGGGCCCTTGGAACGTGCTAGGCACGGGTACCGGTCATCGGGCGCGCGCTGGGAATGGTGGATGGTCGCTGGGCATGGCTCGGGGTCGCAGGACACGTTTGAAGTTCGCCAAGATGACTGAGGGCTGGCTGGTGGCCACCGTGGAGTCCCGGGACGACGCGGGTCACTGGCTGCGGAGACACGGGGCGTCACGGGCACTGTCCTTGGGGTGCACAGGGTGTGCTGGCGGGGACGCGGTGCTGGCAGCGCCCGGCCAGACATGTACCAATAATTTTCACCAACAGGGTTTTGGGAGTTTGGGACGAGCAATCGAAACTAGATTTTACACAACAATATAGACTCAAAAACACATATGAACTCCAGAGTTGGACCCTTAAAACTTACGTTAACCCAGATAACCAATTTTTGCAAAACAAGACTATAAACTAGAGTTTTCTAGATCTCCAGTCAAACGTTCAAATTTCCAAATGAAACCTGGACACGACCACAGTCAAAATAAAATATCTCAACTCCCAGAAATGCAGATCAAAATGATAGACCTCGATTTTATAAGGATTTTACAAGAAACATGGCAGAATTTAAAATCCTCAGTTCGCCAAGTTATACTTCGAATTTTCCAATGGTTTTTTAACACAAGAGACAACATCAAAAGAGGGTTCATCCCTCGAAATTTTAGATCAAAAGCCCGAGTATTTTATTAGATCTCAATTTTACAAAATTCAGGAACTAGATTGGATTCAAAACTTCATAACTCAATATATATTAGGGCAAATCGCCCAAAACCATTTTCAATTGACTAAGGATGATCCTTGGTTCCATAATCCACAGACTTTCATGAGGGTTTGCTCAAAACTCAGAGATTTCATCACAAACCACATCAAACATACATATAATCACATAATTTCACATATACGAATTAATCCAAGGCAAAACTTGATCAATTCAGAGCCATAACAACGTAATACTCGAAAATAAGAGAAGGTACAACCATCAAGTACCGTCCTTCGGGTCCTTTTACCCAAAAGAGCACAAGGGAAAAGCTGGGGGTTCGGTTGCGCGCGTGGGGGAGCGACTTGATAGCTAAGGCTCGGCTCGCCGGAGTTGGACTCGCTGGGGATGGCTCTTATCTGGTCGAAATCCTCACGAACAGGGCCTAGGGAACCATGGGGTTCGCAGGTCACCGGTGCGCATGGTGTGGGGTATGGGTGTCGCCAGGAGTATCAACAAGGGGTGATCGAGCTTTGGTGAGTTTTTTTGGATTTTTCCAAGGAAAAAGGAGTGTTTTCTTTCTGAAAGTCGAGAAGGAGGAGAGGGGAGGAGTAAGGGGGCTGCTAGGGTTGGTAGGGAGATTTTTTGCTTGGGAACAAAGTTTCCCAAGGCTTAAATAGGGAAGCCCTAGCCCTACATACTATATTTGGAGCTTGGAGGAGCTGGAAAACACCTGGGCTTCGTGAGGGCCGGAGGAAGTCGCGCAGGCCGAGAGAAAATAAAGGGGAAACACGCGGGCAAGGCGCAGGCTGGCCTTGGCGCGCTGCGGGCTGCACTGGCGCGGGCCTCGGCGCACTGCGAGCTGCACTGACGCAGGCTTGGGTGCAGGTGCGCGAGCTTGACACGGGCTGCGCGAGCCTGGTTGTGGATGCGCGGGCCTGGGGTACTACCTAGGGTGAAATGACTTGGAATATATTTCTAAGTGTTCGGTTTTACATCGACTCGGTTCGATAAATATACGCAAAATGAAAATCAATTCTTGGTCCGGTTTAAATCAAAATTTCAAATGACATAATTTAATTAAGTTGAACGGGGCATTATATCATCTTTAAGACGATATAATATGATGGCTTAATCGAGAGATATGATAAATAATCCAAAATAAAATTATACCAAATAATCACATAAAAATCTAATAATCGAACGGGGCGCTACATATGTATTAATATATATTATTATGTATTATTATATTATCTATTATAATATAGTATTTCAATCCTAATCCTAATCTTAAACTGCTAACATACAAAAATCAGATTTCATAATACAGACACTCCGAATCGCCTTTCGCCCCTTCTCTGTCGTCCTCATTCCTCTCCCTCGTCTATTCAATCTTCCTTAAATCCTTCGCCGCCCCCCAAATCTTCCGCCGTCGCCGCTGCCCCTCCATCCTAATTCGTCCCCTCCAAATCATCCCCCAACCGGTTCAAGTAGCTGCGTGCGTCAGCGACTCGGTGTTGCGTCTACGACGCCTTGTCGTAGGTCAAGACTCAATAACTCCTTTTTGCCGGTCATCGATTCATCTATTTCGGTAAGTCCACGAGGAATCTTCATTTACGGCCGTCGATCGTAATTTCGTTGGTCACTTTTTTTTTCTTGCCAGACACGTATTGTTGTGGTCCTTGTGGATCTGTAAATGTGAGGGATTTAGGAGAACATCAGAAGTTTCTTCTCTTTTATTTTCATAAGAACCATCTATAATTTTTTCTTTATCAAATTATATAATGTAAATTTTTAGGAAGGTTAAACTGGAGATTGCTTAGTTTTCTTAAATTTTTGGAACAAATTTATATATGTAGATCCTGCTTATGGTTAGTTTTTGAAAGTGCAAGAGTAGCTTTTGAACAAATTTATGGTTAGCCTTTGGAAAAATCTTAAAAAAATTATTTTTTTTTGAAAAAATTCGGTTAACCGACCAAACCGACCCAGCAATTCGGTTCGGTTATACTTCGATTTAGGTACTATTCGGTCGATTCGGTTTCCGAAAAGTTAATAATTTGGTTAATTCAGTTTTTGTAGCTCGGTTCCGCTGGTCGAGCAAACTGACCGATGAACATCCCTAAGAGCAGCGGCTGATGCCTTGAGAATTTAGCCTTTTTATTTTTTTTAATTTTTTTTTTTATTTTTTTTTCTGAAACAATAGAATCATCTCATAAATAAAAATAATCGTTTAACAAACCAGGAGGCCAACTGACTTCAAAAACCAACAGACTAGGAGGGACACTCTACAAGTGCCCTAGACCAAATACAAAGCAAAGAAAAACAAATACAATAGGGTGTTCAACAAGCACAGCACCAAAAAATACATATACTCCCCCAAGCAGCTATAACAACTGACCACTTGAAGAAGCAGCAATCCAAACAGTAACAGACCACCAACACAGCTGTTGTGTACAAATTGTTATTTTTACCGAGTACCGAATCGAAAGATTCGTTCCCCGGGTCGATCTCTCGAGGAAGGCGGTTCGGAATTTAGAAATGATATTGATCACACACAAAAAGAAAATAAATCCTATACACTCTAATCAGATAGAGGGTTGAACAATTACCAACTAAGAAATAACTAAAATAATAATCTATCTAGAAATACAAACGAAGCAAGAATAAAGAAGCTAGGGAGTCAGGAATAATCAATTCAAGTTCTATTTGCAAAACCAGACATTGATCATTCTATTCCAGATTGACACTCTTGCTTAAACATCTAGCGGTTCGCTCCTAATAACTCTTCTTAACAAGGGATTAAACATAGACGAATAAGCTCGAGCACACAAAACAGGCCAATTGACCCAATTCCAATAACTTTTCGTAACAAGGGACGGTTCATCGACAAGCGCGTATTTCAATCCAAAACATATAGATTATTCAGTTACGAAACCATCTACCTCATGCAAGCCTAGGTCTACGACTTCTCCCCTATCAGTTCTAAAAGTCGCTAATTCAATTAGAAGGTGTTTAATCAATTAATTATATAGAATTAACAAACCCTAACTCGACAAATTAACATTCAATTGTCATCAATTGCAAGATCGAAGTGTGATATAGCCCTGTTATCATAGCCTGATTCAAATGCTGATTACAAGACTGAGGAAAGACCGCGGACGACATCATTAAGTCGACATCTCCAATGTCGACTTGGCCCATCGGCCATTCGAAGACCATCATCGGTCCGATAACGGTCTCTAGGTGACTTTAGGAAGTCGACCGAGTATAAGACGACTTCTTTTAGGAGGACGAGCAGGCACTCCAGGAGCCCCAGATACATATACAACCTTAGGTCGACTTGACAAGGCCCCAAGACGACTTACAAGACCTCCGACGACTTGATACACTTAGGTACAACATATGGAGAATCTCCAAGTGAGGCTAAGTTCACACAGGATAAGAAGGAATCTAGATGCTGACTCAGGAGTGGGCGGAATGCGAACCGACCAGGGCATTTTAGGTACTTCAACTAAGTGTTTCTACTCCTATATAAAGGAGCTGAGGTAACCCCAAACCCTAACTTTCACTCCCTCCATTCATTCTTCAGCTGCTGCTCCTAATGAGCATAGCTCATCTTCTTCCCTTTCACTGACTTGAGCGTCGGAGGCTCTTCACCGAAAACACTTCTGGTGTTGAGTCCTTGCAGGTGTTTGCAGTGGTTCACGGGCAATTTGGAGTTAATTCGAACAGATCGAAGCTCATTTCCACCGGTTCACTCCAGATCTAGGAGAAGACCCATCAAATTGGCGCCGTCTGTGGGGAGTTCTTGAAGGAAGTAAGAGCTTTGCACCTAGTTCCGATCTTTTTGACATGGCGAAAAAGGAGGGACTGTTGAGAAATATAAACGAGGACTTCAGGGCAACATGGACGAACAAGCAACCACCGTCGATTCCTGGCCCTAGACCACCGCTCTAAGTGCTTGGTTTCTCACCGTTCAGAGGGCACGCGTCGTCGAGAGTGCGTATGGAGGAAGAAACACCCATCACACCACCTGGGGTAAAGATTCCAGGGCTAACACAAGGAGGATCTAGCCAGACGAAGGCCGCGGACACGGGAGTCGACAGAAATGAGTCGACCGAAATGAGTTTGAGCTTGGGAAAACAGTCTGGGATGTTGGAGCAGGGGGCAAGACCACCACCCCAGGTCGAAGAGCAAACGATGACCATGGCGAGGAGCGAGATGCAGAGAATGATCGCGGAGGCGGTGGCGGCCCAACTTAAGCAGACACAAGTCGAGCAACCCAGGGTTGATCAGCCCAGAGTCGAGCAGCCCAGAGTCGAGCAACCTAGGGTTGAGAAACCTAGGGTCGAGCTACCACACCATGATCGCGAGCAATAGGCCCAGTCCAACGAGAGGCAAATCAGGAGGGTGGAGGAGGAAGCATCCTCCATCAGGACCGCCAACCCGCAAGCGAGAGACGAGACACTGGAGCAGTTGCTGGCCCAAGTTCGCGATTTGCAGGCCCGAGTTGAGGGAAGAAAAAGTGGAGGCTCAAGGGGACATCCGTTCTCGCAGCACATTCTGGATGCCGACTTGCCGCAAGGTTTTCGCGATCTAAACATAAGTTATGACAGGTCGATCGTTCGATCTCGTCATATGAGGAGTTACGAGAATATGGCAGTTCTGCATCGTTATAATGACCAGTGCAATGTCGAGCTTTCCTGACGACCTTACGGGGATTTGCGCAAGATTGGTTTCATCAATTACCATCGGGAGCCATCAACGACTTTGATGGATTCAGTTTGAGCTTTCTCAATCAATTTGCAAGTGTCAAACCGCAAGAGCAATCGTATCTAACCTTGATGGGTATACAACAGAAAGAAGGCAAGTCACTGCGGGACTATGTGGCGAGATACACGCGGGCGTGCGTCGAGGTGCCCAGGGCGTCGGAGGAGATAAAGGCGGGAGGATTGACTCGAGGGTTGTTACCAGGCTTATGTAGGAATTCTTTGGCAAAGCGCTTGGGCAAGACATTTGATGAGGTACTGGGCAGGTGCGCGAAATACATGAATGTCGAGGAAGCGGAAGCCGACTTTTTGCAAGCAGCAAAAGTAAAAGCCGAGCACCGGGACGAGAAGAAGGATAAGAAAGTGAACCCATCAGGAGAAAGGAGAGGATCCCCTAGAACAGAGAGGGAGGGGCGATCTAGGGGGTGGAGGCCGACCTAATACACCCCTTTGCCGGCCCCTCAAGCGCGAATTTTGGAAGTGATGGAAAGGGAAATTCATGACAACGTCGTCAGATGGCCCAAGACGAGGAAGGATGAGCCGACAAGACCCAAAAGCAATTTATACTGCCGATTTCACAAGGATTATGGGCATAATACTGACGACTGCAGGCATCTTAAGGACGAGATCGAGAGGTTGATCAAAGCAGGACACTTGAAAGAATTCATATATAAAGATCGAGAAAGGTCGAGTAGAAGGAGAGAAAGGAGCAAGAGCCCTCAAAAGAGGACGAGAACGCTTGAGAAGGAAGAGCTGCCCCAAAAAAGGGGAGTCATATACATGATATTTGGTGGATCGATTGACGGAGATCCAAATCGGGCAAGGAAGGCGTATGCTCGAGGGCGCCATGGGAAAGTCGAGGTGCAGCAAGTCGACAAAAATGGTCCAGTGATGAATTTTGGGCCAGCAGACGTGGGAGAGGTCGAGAAGCCTCACAATGATGCATTAATGATAACTGTCCAAGTATCAGGATATGAAGTGCAGAGGGTGTTCGTCGACACTGTGAATGTGATTTTTTATGACAGTCTCAAGAGGATGGAGCTCGACATACAACTCACACCCCTCCACACTTTGCTATTCGGTTTCAATGGTTCGGAGGTCGCGCCCCTAGGGGAGACGATGCTCGCGGTCGTCCTAGGGGAGGGCGACTTGCGAAAGGTGAAAATGGTGAGATTTGTAGTAGTCGATGTCGAGTCAGCTTACAACGTGATCCTGGGGAGGCCAGCACTTAATGCATTCCAGGCCGTGGTGTTGACTTATCGCATGAAGTTGAAAATCCCAGTCGGAGATCAAGTTGGAGAAGCTCGAGGCGATCAAAAGTTATCATGGACTTGTTATCAAATAGCCGTGAAAACCAGCCAGCGAGCCGAAGTCAAGGAAGGGAAGAAACCGATGTCGAATGAAAAGAGGCCAAGCAGCAATCTCGTGGCGAGTTCATGGAGATTTAGATCGGGGAAATGAAGGAGCAGACCACTAGGATGGCGAAAGTCGATGACTACCGCGATCTTGGCATGTGATCCATCTCAAGCGCTTTTATGCTTAAGGCAATGTTTTGAACTCTTTTGTACTGGACAAAGCTTAATCAAATTCAATAATGTAATGAATTTCAAATTTATGCTTCAATTGTGTCTTTTACATTTGTATAACGATCCCATTATGATTACTTGAAAAATCGAATTTTTCAAAACGGCTATAAAGCCGACCAACTCCAGCGACTACGAAGTCGATCTGAACAACTACGAAGTTGTATTTCGAGTGGAATCTCGACTAAGCTACGAATCTTACGACTACAAAGTTGATCTAAACAACTACGAAGTTGTATTTCGAGTAGAATGTCGACTAAGCTACGAAGCTTACCACTACGAAGTCGATCTGAACAACTACGAAGTTGTATTTTGAGTGGAATCTCGACTAAGCTACGAAGCTTACGACTACGAAGTCGATCTGAACAACTACGACGTCGTATCTCGAGTGGAATCTAGACTAAGCTACGAAGCTTACGACTACAAAGTGGACTTGAATAGCTACAAAGTTGTATCCCGAGTGGAATCTCGACTAAGCCACGAAACTTATGACTATGAAAATTGACTTAAAATAAATACGAACGATTATCAGCTACAAAGCTGCTAAAACAGTTGCTCGTCTTCGATCAGCTCGCAAGTCGGGTTGGGAGAAGACGAGTTGAAAAAATTCAGATTATCAGCTACGAAGCTGCTAAAACAGTTGCTCGTCTTCGATCAGCTCGCAAGCCGGGTTGGGAGAAGACGAGTTGAAAAAACTTAGATTATCAGCTATGAAGCTGCTAAAACAGTTGCTCGTCTTCGATCAGCTCGCAAGCCGGGTTAGGAGAAGACGAGTTGAAAAAACTCAGATTATCAGCTACGAAGCTGCTAAAACAGTTACTCGTCTTCGATCAGCTCGCAAGCTGGGTTAGGAGAAGACGAGTTAAAAAAAAAGATTACCAGCTACGAAGCTGCTAAAACAGTTACTCGTCTTCGATCAACTCGCAAGCCGGGTTGGGAGAAGACGAGTTGAAAAAACTCAGATTATCAGCTACGAAGCTGCTAAAACAGTTGCTTGTCTTCGATCTGCTCGCAAGATGGGTTAGGAGAAGAGTAATAGGACAAGACAATACACTTAGAATAAAACATTAAAAATACAACAATAATAAAGAAAAGATAGATTTTGCATTTAAAAGCAAGTCGATTACATCATTAGTCGCCCCGACCCTTACAAAAAATGGCCAACATGGGTCGAGGTCGATGAAGAAAA
>CACSLK010008833.1:2615357-2637221 GCA_902706635.1 Striga hermonthica
AAAAAAAAAAAAAAAAAAAAAACAAATATGCACAAAAGAAATAACAAAAATACGAAAATCACAAAACAAAGAGAAACACGGAAAATAAAATCAATACCAAGTCTGAATATCCTACTTGCCTTCCCCGACAACGGCGCCAAATTTGTTGTGTACAAATTGTTATTTTTACCGAGTACCGAATCGAAAGATTTGTTCCCCGGTTCGATCTCTCGAGGAAGGCGGTTCAAAATTTAGAAATGCACACACAAACATAAAATAAATCCTAAATACTCTAATCAGATAGAGGGTTGAGCAATTACCAACTAAAAAATAACTAAAATAATAATCTATCTTAAAATACGAACAAAGCAAGAATAAAGAAGCTAGGGAGTCGGGGATAACAATTCAGGTTCTATTTGCAAAACCGGACATTGATCATTCTATTTCAGATTGACACTCTCGCTTAAACATCTAGCGGTTCGCTCCCAATAACTCTTCGTAACAAGGGATTAAATATAGACGAATAAGCTCGAGCATACAACACAGGACAATTAACCCAATCCCAATAACTTTTCGTAACAAGGGACAGTTCATCGACGAGCGCGTATTTCAATCCAAAACATATATATTATTCAGTTACGAAATCATCTACCTCATGCAAGCATAGGTCTACGACTTCTCCCCTTTCGGTTCTAAAAGTTTCTAATTCAATTAGAAGGTATTTAATCAACTAATTATATGGAATTAAAAAACCCTAACTCAACAAATTAACATTTAATTGTCACCAATTGCAAGATCGAAGTGTCACTCTTCGATTATATCAATCAATCAAGCAAGAATACATCAGTCCCTAATCAATTGAACTCACATAAGTACAAACGAATCGAAACCCAACAAGTACAATTTAAACAAGAACAATCATCCCCTATCCCTAACAATAAGAATTAGCTATATAACATGAATTCAACACAATCTAGCATCTTACCCCAAATAATCATTCACATGAATTAAACAAGATGAAGAATACTTACTATCAATTCAATCCAAGAGTTGAATCCAAATTACAAGCTTATTCCTTGAATGTTAAGAGGAAGAAGAAAAAAAATGGAAGAGAAAGATGAAATTAAAAGAAAAAACTAAGAAGAAGAAGAGGGCAAGAGCAAAGAGTTTTTGTTCATGTTTTCTCGCCCTAGGTTCGTCCCCAGGAGGGGGAGAATAATCCCAACGAAAGCTGAATTCTGCTGTTAAAAATCTGCTTGTCGCGCCCTCCGCGGCCACGGACAGTCCCGCAGGCCGCGGTGAAGAGATGCCCTGTGGCCGCGACTCATCCAGCGGCCGCGAACTTTTTTGCGTTGAATGTTGTCCTGCGGCCGCGACCTCATCTCCGAGGCCGCGGTGAGAAAAGTGGGCACCCAGTTCATTATGTTCACCGCGGCAGCGGGAAGACCGTCGCGGGCCGCGGTGAAGGGGTTTTTGGCTCAGAAATTTCTCGGGCTCTCACGTACGCTTCTGGACTCGGAATTTAACTCCATTTTCTCCTGTGTAATGCCAACGAAACACTCTCTTTAGTGATGCTCACCTGGTTCATTTATCATAGAAAATAAATCCTCTCGAATCTTCTAACATGCACACCAAAAATGAAGAAAACCGGAAAAACATACGGAAAATACAAAGAAAACCTGAATAGAGTAAAACATGAAATAAGCTATAAAACGAACTAACAACCGGCTAAAAGGCCTAAATGGATGAACAAGAAAGGAAAAATAACTACGAAAAACGCAACAAAATGGGACAAACAACAACAAAAGGAAAGAACGATAAAACTGAAAAGAGCCAAGAGAATTGAACCACTGAACCACATGGACCTAGAACAAATCACCTTGAGCCACAACTACCTTACCCCTACAATCTCTGAATTCTACCCAATATCTAAAAGCATTACTGATTACTGATTGCTCAGGCAAAAGAGTGTTTTGAAACTTCCACAAATTCCTTGACTTCCACAACCACCATAGGATATAGATAGTCAATTGAATCCTCTCATCAGATGATTGTTTTTTGTCAACTGAGGACACATTATACCACCCTGTGAATCTTACTTTAGAAGCCTTGAAATATTGTTCCTTGGGTTATGATCTTGAAACCATGTTGTTGGTGTTGTTTTGGAACCAAATTGAAATCCTTGAAAAATCCATGTCATGGCCGAACCCAAACCTCCTCGAGTGACAGCTACAGGATCGACCTCCTCGAGTCACACAACACCAAAGGGCACTGCCAGTTATCGTGGGTCCGACCTCGTGCGTAACTGCAACATGCCGTGTTGTAGGTGCTGCGTGCAAGCGTCACACGTAAGCATGCCGCGTCCGCTAGCGAGCGGGTTTCTGGCATGCCATGCATCGGTGTCGCGTCGCAGAGTGCCGCATCGCAAGCGTCGAGTCGTAGCGAGCTTTACCGCGGACACCGAACGTCCTCAAAGTGTCGCAGCCGATCTAGGTCACCCCGAGAGCTAAAACACGTAGCATGTCTCTAAGCAAGCGTACGCGCGTCCCAGCATCCCGTGTCCGGCAGTGCAAGCATGCGCGCAACTTCTCGCTCGATTGTGCGCATGCCCAATGACCAAACGCGCAACTTTCCATGCCAGCAGCTAGATCCCCACTACAGAGGCCCGTGACATGTCCCAGGATGCGAGCGTGTGTTCTGTCCTTAATAGGCCTGTGTTCCCAGGCGCGCGAGGCAAGGCCTCGGTGGACGGAAGAGCGCCGGGTCGCATTGAGCAGGGGAGTGCCGCGAGCGACCTGCACCCTATGCGCCCAGGCGACCCGTCCCAGCAGCGGTCAGAACTAGATCATGCCTAGCCAGTCGGATCTAGCCAGCACCGAGGCACATAACATTGAGCCATTTTAGAGTCGTTGAACCTATATTCGAGTCAAACATAAATTTTTGTTCTAAGAACGTTTTTTTGAACTTTTATTTGACCCGTAGCCGAGAGATCCAAAATCAAGATAATTTCACTAAGTCAAAAACCTTAAGCTAAGAAATTCTTTAAGTTGGTAGTTGGTTTTACCAAGAAAAAGATAAGTTTTTTTTATAAAAGTTATCTGTCTAAAAATGTAGAGGAGTCAAGCCGTCAAGCTGTTCAGCGAGACATCTAGATTTTCTTTACCATCTCTGTTTATTAGGTAGGAGTTCTATACTATTTTTATTCACTATAAACATGTGGCAGTATAGTTTTTATATGTGTATGAATGTGGGCTAGTGGGCCGAGTTATTTGTTTTTTCTACTAGAAGGGACCGGTTGATGCCGAGGGCACTAGTAGAAGCAGTTGATGCCGAACATGTTAGCTGGACTGGTTGATGTCAGGTATGCTTGAGAGACTGGTTCATGCTGGGTAGACTTATATAGTAACCAGTTACGAGACCATCAGTTCATGAACTTGGGTTAACGTAGTATAATAGTCTATTGCCATGTAGATTATGGAGGCTTGAAATAAGAGGCACTAAACTGAGTTAACCTGGGGGCTTGAAGCCGATGTTATGCTGTGTGACATTAATTTCATGTTCATATGATTATTATGGTATCTGTGCTTATACTGACTCGATGCAAAGATTGCTTTTACCACTAAGCATAGAGGATTTGTTCACCCCTTGTTTTTCAGGTTGATCGAGCTGGCGGAGGACACGAATAGGAGAGAGAGTGGTCAAATAATGTTACTTAATTTTTGTTTTTCGCAGACAGTTTATGATATGGTCCGAGATGGGTGACGTCGCTCTCTATCAAAGGGTTTTTCTCGGTTGCGACGTGAACACGAACTCAATCTGATCCAAGCTTGAATGTTCGTCGGTGTTAGTGTTATATACTGAAAGCTTGGCTTTGGATGATATTACACTTTTACCCTTTATGAATGAGAAACATGTTAGATTAAACTAGTACTACGTTCTGTTGTTTTGCATTAGATAGTGTGGGTCATCATCGGGCGAACCGAAGATCATACTATCAGTTACTTGTGAAATAATAATTAATGGTTTACAACCTAGATGGACATTAACACCCAATCAGAACGATTGTAGTGTCAATTGTACATTTATGTATTGAACATGATCCCAGACAGGAGCAGTTCATTTTATACTGATTTTCGTAAATGAATTAGGCCTTTGTTAATTACTGCATGCTCTTAACCTGTATATTACATTGATTCACATGGGTAAGGTTTAGTGAACTGGACCAATAGAACCTCTGTCTTGGGTAATATTGCTACATGTATGATATGTTGTGAGGATATTTATGGTCACCATGTACGTTTAGTTTGATGATGTCCCCAGAGTGAGTTCATGAAAGATTATTATGCTAAACCCTGTAGGTGGAGTCAATTTCGGCATAGTAAGAATGTTATGAACGAGCGCTAGTTTCGGTAAAATAATAATAAATTAATTAATTCTTGATTTTCAGTAATTCAATGGACATTATATCTTAAACATGGGGAGATAAATCGAGTAACTATTATTGAAGTCTCAACTGTAAATTAGGCTAGGAAAAGAAAGTGCAATAATATTATGTTGGTGACCTATTTAATATTATTTAATTAATTAAAATAAGTGAACTGACCTACAAGTATTTTAATTAATTAAGGAGTCTACTTTCACTCTATATATACATAATTAAGCTCATGAAAAGAGAACACACATCTCATAATTCACACGCCAATCGGCCGCCCCTCTCTCTCTCTCTCAGTTCTCATTCGAGGTTTATCTTCTTCTTGTTGTTCCACCGGTACAAGTTGAAGAGGGTGTTTGAGATATACAGTAGAAGATTCATAGATGTTTGGGACCCGGTAATCATCTACACGAAGTCGAAGATCCATGAGCTCGAGCTCAAGGACCGCTGCGACCCAGCCGAATGACGACGTGAGCCGCACACGCTGCCCAGAGACCCGCGACGCTCGACGCGCCTTCGTGACTTGCTGCACGTGCTCCGGCCCGACCCACATCCGACCCGACGACCAGACACATGACCAACCTGATCCGATCATGAACACGGTTCTTCCGTTTGTTATCCAATTTAATTCGTGTGTTGTGTACGACTATCCGAAAGATCAGCCAGATCACCAAAAATTTTAAGCTGTAAGTTTTCTATGTCAAACCTTTAGATCCATTGCGCATAGGTTTACGTTTGCTATTGAATTCGTGATTTGTACATAACGAGATCCTCATAGATCCCAACAGTCGATACCTGAAAGAACGCCAGAATTACTCCGACGCAAGACACTCTGACGCCCAAGTCAGTATCTCGGATTAGAGAGAATTATTATCAACAATGAATGTAACAAATGATAGTATTCAATGAAATTTACCTTCCTATCAGGTGATTCACCTTATATATAATGCGTAATCGTACGGTGTTCATTTTAGGGTCCAACGTCCTTGAGTGTCCATCGATCTAGCCCAATTCAATTGATACCCAGTCGTGCATATCGACACTCGACCCGACCTTCATGGTTCTTAATATCGGCCAAAGGTAGATGTGTTCGACTCTCCAGGACAAGGGTATATATATTTGACCCTTCAGGATAAGGGTCTATGTGTTCTACCCTTTAGGCCATGGGTTTATATATTCTATCCTCCGGGCCAAGGTCTATATATTCTACCCTCCGGGCCATGGGTCTATGTGTTCTACCCTCTGGGCCATGGGTCTATGCGTTCTACCCTTCGAGCCATGGGTCTATGTGTTCTACCCATTGGGCCATTGGTCTATGTGTTCTACCCTCCGGGCCATGTGTCTATGTGTTCTACCCTCCAGGCTATGTGTATATGTGTTCTACCCTCTGGGCCAAGTGTCTATGTGTTCTACCCTCCGGGACAAGGGTCTATGTGTTCTACCATTCGGGCCATGGGTCTATGTGTTCGACCCTCAGGGCCATGGATCTATGTATTCGACCGTCCAGGCCAAGAGTCCATGTCTTCGACCCTCCAGGACAAGGGTCTATGTATTCTACTCTTCGGGCAATGGATCTATGTGTTCAGCCCTCCGGGACATGGGTCTATGTATTCGACCCTCTGGGCCAATGGTCCATGTGTTCGACCCTTCTGGACAAGGGTCTCTGTGTTCTACCCTTCGGTCCAAGGGTCTATGTGTTCTACCCTCGGGCCAAGGGTCTATGTGTTCGACCTTTCGGGCCAAGGGTCTATGTGTTCTACCCTCTGAGCCATGGGTCTATGTATTCGACTCTCCGGGCCAAGGGTCTATGTGTTCGACCCTCCGGACCAAGGGTCTATGTGTTCGACCCTCTGGACCAAGGGTCTATGTGTTCGACCCTCCGGACCAAGGGCCTAATTAGACCCCTAAGTCAACATGTTTGACCTTCTAAGCCGATCGGGCCATGTTCAACCCTATGAGCTGGTCGATTCTTTGGCCCTCTTCGACCCCGGCTCAATCCCATGGTCCTTTCGACCTCGATTTTATGGGTACTTATCAGTTGAATCGAGTCGGTATTAATATCTCTATCAACTACTCTCCATATTTACGAGCATATGAAACAAGATTCGTGTGGTTGTAAATATCACCGGCTCAATCCCATGGACCCTCCGACCCTGATTTTATGAGTTCTTATCTGGTTGAGTCGAGTCGGTACTAATGTCCCTATCAACTACTCCCCTTATTTACGAGTATATGAAATAGAGTTCGTTAAATCATAAATATAATGTCATGCGCCTTATTATCGCTACCCTCTAACATTCCTTTATGGAAGAAGAGGATTTTCTTTGTTCAGTCTCCACCCGAAACCTTTTACTTTTTGTCGAAGTGGCTACATAAGCAGCTTTCCCAACGATGTAAGCCTAAGAAGCACCCCGATTGGGGACAGTTAGTCCAGGAGTGGAACAAAGAGCATGTCAACATAGTACTCCTCACTTCTTCGGTAACCCTTCGTCATTATGCCGGTTTGACTACCGAAAACCCATCTCACTCCGATACTATAGGTATTAATCATCAATCCCTTGTTACTTGTATTTGTGTTGTTATCTATTTTGGTTGCGTGCATGTTGTTTCTTGGTTCTCGCTCATGTGGTATTTGCGAAAGTCAGTGTTGTTGTTTTGTTGGGTACGGATCGAGTTAAGCGTACGGGTCAATCGTGTGGGTCGACCATATACGTCGGTCGTGTCAATTAGATCGGCCGCTGTGCGTGGGCCGACCAACTCGCATAGGCCGACCACATCATGCGGGTTGACCGGGTTGTGTGGATCGACCACCCTGTGCAAGTCGAGCTCCTCGTGTGGCTCGATCATATTACGCCGGTCGACCACTTCGTGTGGGTCAGCCACAGTGCGCGGGTTGAGCTCCTCTCGTGGGTCGACCGTGTTGCGTCGGTCGACCACTTTGCGTGGGTCGACCACATCGCGCAGGTCGACCACCCCACGCGGGTCGAGCTCCTCGTGGGTCGACCGCCTTGCGCGAGTTGAGCTCCTTGTGTGGGTCGACTGTATTGCGCCGTTCGACCACCTCATGTAGGTCGACCACATCTCACTGATCGAGCTCTTCGCGTGGATCGACCGTGTTGCACCGGTCGACCACCTTGCGTAGGTCGACCAAATCGCGCGGGTCGACAACTCCACGTGGGTCGAGCTCCTTGTGGGTTAACCGCCTTGTGTGGGTTGACCGCATCGTGTGGGTCGACTGCCCCATGTTGGTTGAGCTCCTCGCGTGGGTCGACCGTGATGCACTGATCAATCACCTTCCATGGGTCGGCCACATCGTGCAAGTCGACCGCCTAGCTCAGTTCGATCGCTTCGCGAGGGTTGACCACCTTGCATAGGTCCACCACATCTCGTAGGTCACCCGCGATGTGCCGGTTAACCACCTCGCACGTGGTCGAGCTCCTCACGTGGGTCGACCATGTTGCGTCGGTCGATCACCTTGCGTAGGTCGACCACATCGCGCGGGTCGACCGCCTTGCGTCGGTTGGCCAAATATTACAAACCTATTCCCCGCAGCGGCTCGAGACTCGAGCAATCCATGACCCTCGTGCAGTGCATGCTTCGATCTATTCGACCCTTTAAGCTTAGGGTTGAATGGTTCGACCCATGTGGCTTTGCAAATCTTCACCCCAGGCGATCTAGCCTAAGGGCTTCTGATCGACCCGCGCAGTCTTGAAAAATTATCACTCTCAGCGGTCTAACCCTAAACCTTCTAATCGACCCGCGCGACCGTGAAAAATTATTGCCCGGATGACCTAGCCATAAGGTTTCTGATCGACCAGCGCGGCTTTGAAAGTTTTTGCCCCCGGACGACATAGCCTTAAGGCTTCTGATAGACCCGCGAGGCTTTGAAAGTTTTTGCCCTGGACAATCTTGCCCTAAGGCTTCTGATCGACCCGTGCTAGCCCTAAGGCTTCTGATTGACCCGCACGGGCTGGAAAAATTATTACCATGGGCGATCTAGCCTTAAGGCTTCTGATCGGCCTGCGTGGCCCTGAACTTTTTTGCCCCGGACGATCTAGCCTTAAGGCTTCTGATCAACCCACGTGGCGTTGAAAATTTTGCCCCGTGCGATCTAGCCCCAAGACTTTTGATCGACCCGCGTGGCCTTGAACCTTTTTTACCCCGGACGATCTAGTCTTAAGGCTTCTGATCAACCCGCGTGGCCTTGAACAGTTTTGCCCCAGTCAATCTAGTCTTAAGACTTCTTATCAACCCGCATAGCCCTGAACATTTTACCCCGGACGATCTAGCACTAAGTCTTCTGATCGACCAGTGTGGCCTTGAACCTATTTGTCCCTGACGATCTAGCCCTAAGACTTCTGATCGAATCGCGTGGCCTTGAACATTTATTCCTCAAGAAAATCTAGCCTTAAGGCTTCTGATCTACCCGCGTGGTCTTGAACATTTTTTCCTCAAACAATCTAGCCCTAAGGCTTCTGATCGACCCACATGGCCTTGAACATTTTTTCCCCAGACAAATCTAGCCCTAAGGCTTCTATTCGACCCGTGTGGCCTTGAACATTTTAACAAATTCGATCTATATTTAGGGCTTCTGATTGACCCGCGTAGCCTTGAACCTCTTTGCCCCAGACGATCTAACCTTAAGGCTTCTGTTCCTACCCGCGTGGCCTTGAACCTTTTTTTCCCGGACGATCTAGCCCTAACACTTCTGATCGACCCTCGTGGCCTTGATTATTTTTTACCCCGGACAATCTAGCCTTAAGGCTTTTGATCAACCCGCATGGCCTTGAACATTTTTACCCCAGACGATCTAGCCCTAAGGCTTCTGATCGACCCGCATGGCCTTTATCATTACAAAAATTTCTTAACCGTAATAACAATTCTTGTTTTTCCACCAATATTGTTGCACTTCAAAACGTCCATGGCTACATGATATTCCCCGGAAAACATACCTCGGTGCTAACAAAAGGTATATACATCTATTACTTTCCCCTAACGTCACTTAAATAAAATACTTCTTAGGGTGAATAACGTTCCATGCCCTGGGCAGCACCTTGCCATACCTGTCTTCGAACTCGTACGCTCTTCCTTTCAAAACCTTAAGGACTCTGAACGGCCCTTCCCACACTGGCTCCATCTTTCGGACCTTCTTCAAAGTGTCCGCCCTCTCGACCTCCTTTCTAATCGTCGGATCAAAGGGGTCGCGAATCTTGTCTCTTTTCTCTCCTAGTGTCTTGCACGAGAAAATCTACATGTGCTTCCTCTATATTCATGTATTTACTTCCTCTCTCTAATAGTTCATCGTAACTTCGAGCTGGCATTTTGGATAGGGAGTCTCGAAAGGGACCGGGTCGTAGCCCCCGTATCAATCTGCCGACTTTGATTTTTTCTGTGGCGGTAGGTACTTCAACACACGCACGCATGTAACTGGCTATGAAGGCTCGCAATGACTCTTTCTCCCTCTACTGCACATTTATCATAGATAAGTACGTTTTCTCGTGTTTCTTAGCACTCGCGACCTGGTTGGTGAACAATGAACTGAAGCCTCGAAAGTCTTTGACGACGCCCGGTGCTAGCTGATGGAACCAATCTTGGGCAGCGCCATTCAACGCGATCAGGAAGGCCCAACAGCACACCGAGTTGCTGTACCTGTGCAACACCGCCATGTATTCGTAGCTCCTAAGATGCCGAGTCAGATCCACAGAGCCATCATATGACATGGTAAGTTCTCGAAACCCTTGCTGTAGGTCTGCGACCAACATTTCATCTGTGAACGGGTGACCCAAACGACAGGGACCTTGATGCCCTTCGACTTTCTCCTGGAGCTCACACAACTGTTCCGCCATGCACTCTATGATCGGATCTCTTGCATATTGTGATGGGGTCCGCGACGAGTGGACTGATTGTTCTGGCTCATAATCACGTACATCTTCAAATGGTTCTCTTGTGGGTCGAGCTACCCCCTTGTGCCCCAAACCTTCGGTTCGAGCTATCACCTCGTGTCCCTCGGGCTGAGCTACCCCCTCGCGCCCCGAACGTTCGAGTCGAGCTATCACCTTGTGTCCCTCGGATCGTGCTATCATCTCCTGTACCTTGGGTCAAGCCTTTAACCCATGTGCCTCGGGTCGAGCGGTTGTCGTCCTACCTGGAGGTGAGATCGACGTCATTCTAGCCTCTACCGTTGCTGCTATCATTCTCTCCAATGCGCTGGGCGTAATTTGCATGGGCTTCTCCGAGATGAAAAGTTGAACATTTGCGTCGGTCCCCTCTGCCGTCCCTTCCTAGAGTTGTAGTTCCCCTTTCCATGCCCCACGGCGTGGTAAGCTCGTGTTCGGTCTTGTTGGCGTGTCCATTTTACTAGCTTGCACTGGGCTATTTGTTGTTGCTTCTGATAACTCTGGTGGTCGTCGGGTAACATGAGCTGGGGTCACCGGCGTGTCTCCACACGATACCTGTTTGTCCTATTTTTGTTTTATTTTTCGTGTTTGTTTTACCTTTCTTTTTCTCTAATTTTAGGTCTTTTCGTTTGTTTTTAGTTCGTTTAGTGTTTTGTCCCATGTTTTCCTTTATTTGGAGTCCTTCTGTGTTTTTTGTTTGTTCTTCTGGTTTTCTGCATTTTTCTCGTCTGTTGTGGTGTGCAAGTCGGGTACCTCAGTCGACTTTGATTTTGAAAGAAAAATGGTTTGCCAAACATAGCTTCGTAGAAAGATTCGTTGGCATCACATAGGAGAAAACATAATCAAATTCTGAGTCCAGACAAGCGCAAACGAGCCTGAGACACGAAGTCGTGTAAGCAGGCCAGCTGCACGCCTAGTCCCCCACGCTCGCGCGCCGCACTGCGGCGCCTGTCACGGGCCTTCAGAGAAGCCTGCTCTAGAGCCACACCATGGAGCTCAGCACCCCGTGGCTGTCTCCTGTCCTCACGCCGCGGCATCACTCGTGCCACAAGCCACGGGCCTATAGAGCCTCTCAGGTTTCCCAGCGCCGCGCCATGCCACCCTCCTTGCCGCGACAGTACTAGAGCTCCCCGCCCGTGCCATTTCCCATGCCACGACACCTGCGCCCAGTATAGCTGACGCGAATATGGCTAGGCAACTTAGGAACGCCTCGAGTCGCGCCTATCACGCACGCAAGAGGCTAGCACGGGAGACGGGTGAGGCGCACGCCCTCGAGGGGAACGCGTGTGAGACGCGCAAGAATGACCACAGGGCGAGCGAGAGCGATGGTGCGCAACTGGCGTGCAGGCAAGGCGCACAGCCACTGGGAGCCGACGTGCGCGCGGTTGGCACGGAGCGCAAGGGCGCGAGAGATGCGGCCGCGGAAAGGCACACGTGCACTTGGCGCCACGCACGCACGATGGAAGGCGACGACACCCTACTCCTCGAGGAGTGCAGCAAGGGGCGCGCGTAAGGAGAGCAAGGTAGTGGTTAGGGCGGCTAGGAGATTTACTTGGACTAAAAGACAAGACTTAGGATCCTTAGTTATTCAGTTTCCTTATTAGATTATGATATCTAGATTGTTTAGGTTACTTAATATTTT
Organism: Striga hermonthica; assembly: GCA_902706635.1. NCBI lineage: Eukaryota > Viridiplantae > Streptophyta > Magnoliopsida > Lamiales > Orobanchaceae > Striga > Striga hermonthica. The sequence goes on from CACSLK010008833.1 coordinate 2,627,308, forward strand.
ATTACTTTATTAGAGTTATAGGTCGAATAGGACTAGATCTAGTTGGTGCCTATATAAAGTCCCTTCCTCTTGTTATTTTAATTTTCCAAGAAACTAATACAAAAGCCCGAACTTTTTTTCAAACACTTTGCTTTAGATTTTTTCTTGATTTCTCTTGCAATTTTATTCATTTCGAGGGGCCCGAGTGTGTGAACCTCCTAACACCTATCGTGCTATTTAAGGCGTGGGAGCGGCTTATCGACAATCGGGACACACGGTCTTCATCATTGGTTCTTTCATTGAGAGTATCAAGATCATGTGTCTTTTTCTTTCCCCATTCTTTTTTTTCTTTCCTTTCCTTTTGTTTTTCGTTTGAATTGATAAAAAAAAAAAATCTTCCATCACGAGTCTTCGAGCTAAAGAAAGAAGGTTAGAAAGGAAGGACATGGCCAACAAAGAAGTAAAGGAGTGATTGGATAGCCTTGACGTCCAAGTCAGGAGCATCAGCGAGAATATAGAGGGAAGGCTCGAAATCACTCGACGAAGGCCAAAGAAACACCAACGCGGCCGTGGCGCGGCTCGAGCAATGCCTGGACGAAGTGCTGCGTGGGTTTCAACAGCAGCAGCAGCATCAACACGACGCACCGCCACCACCACCCGCTAGGCGCGAGCATCTCAGGCACGCGCACGAACGGCCACACGAGTACGAGCACGAGCACGAGGAAGACTTCGAGCGACGATCCCAAGCGTCCAACTACCATGACCGCCCAAGTCCCGACAGACCAAGTCTCATGCTATCCACCTTTACCGGCACCGACCCTGATGCATGGCTCAACTGGGCTGTGCAATACTTCAAGCTGAACGAGACCGAGGGAATGAGCGTGTACGATACGCGGCCTACTACCTTGATGGGGAAGCCAACATATGGTGGCAATGGATCACGAGCGTCTACTGCAACCGGCAGCGAGTCATCACTTGGGTCGATTTCGAACATGAATTACTCACGCGTTTCGGAATGTTCGACTACCACAACTATGACGAAGCACAACACGCATAAGGCAGACCGGCGGCTTACACGAGTACTTGAAGGAATTCGTGAAGTTGTGCGAGGCTGGCCCGAGACGGCATTAGCAGGAGCATTCATAGGCGGCCTAAAATTTGACTTAGCCACAGAAGTTCGCCTGGAGCGACCAGAAACAATCCACGCGGCAATGGAAGTGGCCCGACGTCGAGAGAACCACCTAGCGGCCATGCGAAGGGGACGGGCGGACGTCCGCTACCCCGACATGCGACGCGCGGGCCCAAGCAACATTACTGCGGGCACGTGATTGACTTTTAGCGCGCGACCACTAGGACCGGAAGACAAGCGACTATCGCTCGAGGAAATAAGGCACCGACATGAGAAAGGACTTTGTTTCAAGTGCGAAGAGAAGTTCACACCGGGCCATCGATGCAAGCAAGTTTCGTGATCGATATCATCGATGAAGAAGAGCAAAGGATGAAGAGAACATAGAAAGTGAAGGCAAGGTCGAGGTGCTCGAGGAAGAAGCCGAGATCTCGATGCACGCAATGACTGGAACTCGAGGGCCTAGAACGATTCGACTGCAGGCATGGATCAAAGATCACCGAGTAGTCGTGCTCGTGGACAAAGGATCATCACACAACTTCATCAACGCCGACTTATCACAGAAACTGAAGTTTTCAACAACAAAGATAGAGCCATTCGAGGCCCGAGTAGCCAACGGAGAAAGGCTAAGGTGCACCGAGTCTTTTCGTGGGGTACCGATCAAGTTTCAAGGAGTCATCATCAATGCCGATCTATAAATGCTACCCTATGTTGGTCCCGACGTTGTGCTGGAGTGCAATGGCTCGAGGGATTAGGAGAGGTGACCACCAACTACTGAACCGGGGTCATGAAGTTCAAATTAGGAGAACATCGGGTTATGCTGAAGGCCAGTGAGGATGGTAGGACCAAGGAGGTTGGTCTGAAGAGTATAGAGAGGGTTTGGCGCGGGGGGTGGTCAGATATTTGCTGTAGTGGTCGAGAAAAAAGGCGCGCACAAGGGAGCGGGCGATCAACAGCAAGCTGAGGTGCGCGAGCTACAAGAGGAATTCGGTAGTGTTCTAGGCGAGCCTAAGGGACTACCACCTTACCGGGAGTTCGACCACCGCATACCATTGGTCAACGAGCAGCACGCTGTGCACGTCCACCCTTACAGATACGCACATTTTCAAAAGACTGAGATCGAAAGACACGTGTGCGAGATGCTAGAATCTGGGCTCATTCAACATAGCTCTAGCCCGTTCTCATCACAAGTATTACTTGCAAAGAAGAAGGATGACACATGGAGGTTCTGCACCGACTATCGAGCACTTAATGCCTCGACAATCAAGGATCGCTTTCCCATCCCTATGTGTCAACGACATGCTCGATGAGTTAAAAGGATCACGTTATTTCTCGAAGCTCGACCTTAGGGTTGGCTATCATCTGATCCGATTCCACAAGGCCGATATTCCAAAGACGGCCTTTTGTACACACCAGGGGCACTATGAGTATTTGGTGATGCCATTTGGGCTGTGCAATGCCCCATCCACTTTTCAGTTTGCTATGAACTCCATCTTCAAGGAACATCTACGTAAGTTTGTTTTGGTATTCGTTGATGATAGCTTAGTTTATTCAAAGACATGGGCAGAGCATATCGAGCATTTACGAGTGGTGCTCGAAATCTTGGAGGCTAACTCATTCCGCATCAAGCCATCCAAGTGCTCGTTTGGATAGAAGATGGTCGAGTACCTAGGCCACTTTATCTCTCGTGATGGCGTGAAGGTCGACCCGAGGAAAATAGAAGCTATGGTCGACTGGCCTAAACCGACGAGTCTCACGCAACTACAAAGATTCCTAGGGCTCACAGGCTATTACTGGAAGTTCGTGAAGACTTATGGGACCATCACCAAGCCTCTAACCGAAATGACCAAGAAGGGTGGGTTCAAGTGGACAGAGGCTAGTGAGGAGGCATTCGAGAGGCTGAAGAGTGCGATGACCACGACGCCCGTGCTAGCAATGTCGATATTCGATGTCTTGTTTGAGGTACACACGGACGCAAGCGACGTGGGAATAAGAGCGGTGCTAGTGCAAGAGGGACGTCCATTGGCCTACCTCAGCAAAGCGGTAGGTACGACTCGACTGGGACTGTGTGTACGTAAAAGAGATGCTAGCGGTTGTGGAAGCTATGCGATGCTGGAGACCCTATCTATTGGGACGATGCTTCTGAATTATGACCGAGCAGCAACCGCTCAAGCACTTGCTCGAGCAAAGGATTGTAACATCCGAGCAGCAAAGTTTTTCTCGAAGCTCATGGGGTTCGACTTCGAGATAGTCTACTGGCCGGGCCGCAAAAATTGCGTGGCCGACGCATCCTTCCGAAGGACGGATGTGGCCGAACTCGAGGCCATCACCGGGCCGACATGGGCCGTATGGAAGGAGGTCAGGATGGCGTAAGAGGAGGACACGCACTGCCAGGAACTTTGCCGGGGATTTGAGGCAGGGGACGCAAACACTATCGACTACGAACAGCAGAACGGTCTACTTCTCCATCGAGGGTGAGTGTTCGTGCCCGACAGTGGGCAGTTACGCGAGAAGATCTTGCAGCACTTCCACGACTCAAAAGTCGGAGGACACTCGAGAGTCTACCGCACATGGATGAGAATGGCCAATACCATCTTTTGGCCAGGGCAGCAAGGCGCGGTTCGTGATTACGTCGCGCGATGCGACGAGTTCCAACGCACTAAGGCCGACGAGCAACGATCGAGTGGGCTACTGCAACCATTGTCGGTGCCCGAGATGATTTGGTAAGATGTTACTATGGACTTCATTAAAGGGCTGCCAATCTCCAATGGATTCAATGGTGTTATGGTCGTGGTGGATCGACTTACGAAGTACGCGCACTTCATACCCATTACTCATCCATACACAACGAAGTCCATAACCAAGCTATTTATTGAGTATGTGATGAAGCTGCATTGGGCACCACGTTCGATTGTCTCCGACTGAGACCGGATCTTCATGAGCAACTTTTGGTCCGAATTCTTCAAACTGCAAGGGACCAAGCTATCGATGAGCTCAGCATACCACCCACAGACGGATGGGCAAACCAAGGTAACTAACCGAACTCTAGAGCAGTACTTACAGTGCTACGTGCATCAATTTCCGAAGAAGTGGGAGAACATTCTGCCGTGGGCTGAGTATTGGTATAACACTATGTACCATGGCTCGACCAAGATGACACCATTCGAGCTGGTATATGGGCGCAAACTGCCAACACTCTTCAGTTATTCAGAAGGTGGCGCAATAAACGACGAGGTAGATCGAGAGCTGGAGGAGCGAGATTTGATGTTGCGAGAGCTAAAGTAAAACCTCGAAGTTTCGATCAACCCTACAAAGGCTTTCACAGACGGCAAAAGGTGAGAGGAGAATTTTTATCCGAGCGACTGTATAGTTGAAGCTACGGCCGTTTAGGCAACGTACAATGGCGCAAAGGGCAACGACCAAGCTAGAGGTGCGCTATTATGGGCCGTATCAGATTCTGAAGCGCATAGGCCAAGTCGCTTATCGTCTAGAGCTGCCGGAGAGTTCGCACATCCCTCCGGTCATACATGTCTCATAGCCCAAGAGAAGTTTGGGCGAAGCGCAGAAGTGGTGTGAGGGGCTACCAGCGAGGCTGATGGAAGGGTCATTGTGCAACCAAGCCGTGCGATTGAGTATCGCCAAGTCAGAAAAGCAGGTCGTTATCGTTGGGAAGTAGTAGTCGAGTGGGAAGAGCTACCGCCAGAAGAAGCCACATGGGAGGACCTAGATAAGATGCGCGATCAATTCCCAGATTTCATCCTTGTGGACATGGAAGCACTTGAAGGGGACGGGAATGATGCGAATATGGGTAAGCAACTCAAAAACACCTTGAGTCGCGCCTATCACGCATGCAAGAGGCTAGCATGGGAGACGGGCGAGGCGCACTCCCTCAAGAGGAATGCGCGCGAGACGCGCGAGAATGGCCACAGGGCGAGCGAGAGAGATGGTGCGCGACTGGCGCACAGGCAAGGCGCACAGCCGCTGGGAGCCGATGCGCATGCGGTTGGCACGGAGCGCAAGGGCGCGAGAGATGCGGGCCGTAGGAAGGCACGCGCGCACCTGGCCTGCGAGGCTTTAGTCCTCGCGGCAAGCGGAATGGCTGGGGAGGGGGGGTGTGACACGCGCGATGGGTTCGCAATGGGCGATGGCGCAGGCGGCACACGGGGCGGCCACGCACGTGCGAGGGAAGGCGGCAAAACCCTCTCGAGTGCTGCAAGGGGCGCGCGTAAGGAGAGCAAGGCGGTGGTTAGGGCGGCTAGGATATTTACTTGGAGTGCAAGACAAGAATTAAGATCCTTAGTTATTCAGTTTCCTTATTGCATTATGATATCTAGATTGTTTAGATTACTTAATATTTTATTGCTTTATTAAAGTTATAATTAGAATAGGACTAGATCTAGTTGGTGCCTATATAAAGACCTTCCTCTTGTTATTTTAATCATCCAAGAAATTAATACAAAAACCCAAACTTTTGTTCAAACATTTTGCTTTAGATTTCTTCTTGATTTCTTTTGCAATTTTATTCGTTTCGAGGGGTGCGAGTGTGTGAACCTCCTAAAACCTGTCGTGCGATTTAAGGCGCGGGAGCGGCTTATCGACAATCGGGACATACGGTCTTCATCAATAACCCTCCGCGCCGCGTCGCCTGCTCTCTCTGCACTGCGACAGCCCCTCCACACCGTGCCACTCGAGACCCTCGCGCCGTGCCTCAAAATCTCGCGGCGTGTCACCCTGTTAATATATATTAGATCAGGACATCGATCGCGATACTTTTTTTTTGTCTCCAGAACAGAAAACCCTACACCCCTTCTTCTCTTTTACTCGTTTCTTTTACTTCTTTCATGTTTTTCATCTAGAACACAAGATTGAACTTGGATTTCATTATTGCTTTTGCATTCAAGCTTGTTATCGGATCCAACTATGAGATTTTATCAATCGTAAGATATTCTCTTAACTTAATCGTTGAATATGAATATTTGGGTTGAGATGAATGCCTGTGCTGATTCGATTATAATTGGTTAAATCCATATGCTAGGCATAGGGGATTAATGTTTTGATTTCGATTGTGATTGTCATTTTTGTTGATCATTCTTCTTATGCGAGTTGATCTTTAAAAGAGTTTTTCAATTATTGTACATAGATATTGAGGATTTTTGAAGGGTGGCACTTCAATTTCCAATTGATATTCAATTGAGTTCGATAATTGATTAGTCAGTTAGCCACTCTCTAGTCTATCTTAATCGGCTCTTAGAACCGAAAGGGGAGGAGTTGGACGAAATAGACTCGTATAATCTAGGTTTGTTCGTAACTGTATTGTCTAGGTGTTAAAAATAATATTGGTAGAAAATAATAAAATAATAAAATAATATATGTGAATGAATATTTGTCCTTGATATAATTGTATTATTACAATTGTGACATTTAAAGTTTTCTTATAAATAGAAGCTTCATTTGTAATGAAAAAGTACTAAGCGAAAACACATTATCTATATTTTCTCTATTTCTCTGTAGTTTTATATCTAAGTATTCCTAGTGTTTCCTTATGTTACATAACTTACATTTGCTATTTTGCAAGAGTCGTTTAATCAACTGGACTGAGTCAAGTTGGATTATAATATAATGTTTCACATTTGTGGAACATTAGCTTATGAAAAATTAACAAAGTGGTGTTGATTAAACAATTAATTAAGATAATAAACATTGATGAATGGCATAATGCTTGGTGGATTGTAAAAGTGATGGCTGGATAGTTAGTGACACACAGCTGTTTAAATTTTGGAATTTTATTTTCCAGACTATTTTTTTAACATAAATCGCACAATTATTAGGCATTTGTTGCGGTAGTAAATCTTCATGTCGGGCACCCACATGTTTTCTTCTTTTAATCTTTTAGTCGCATCATAGCAAGTCAAATGGGTCTATGCCAGCTCAATGATTTTGTAAGTCACCGTGTAAGTATTGCTTGTCAAATGAACTTATATACGATTGCAAGTTTATGATATACAACCTATAAGAAGTTTATTATTGAATACATGCACAGAAAAAAGTATAAAATAAATAAAAGGTTTAATTTGAAAAATTAAAAATTTCTTTGAAGTGTATTCATTTGATTATTTTGCGACTTTTTAAGTTTTCTAAATTCAGTAGGAATTCATAAAATTTTTAATCTGTAGATAAAATTTTGTAAGACATTTCAAAACTTGATCAAAACTTCTAAAACTCTTAAAAAACTTTGAAAATCTATATTAAATACACATGAGTATACAAAGATATCCATATCTATCTTATTGGATGGAAGGAGATTTTATAAAAAAAAAAAAGTTAATAAACATATCCGCACTTTAGACTAACTTTATCCGTGACCTAATGAATGAGTCACGACAATAAAACAAAAAAAAATTAAACAAAAAAAAAAGAAAAGGTCATCAGGATGCGCGACCCAGGTCACCATGTGACCTCGGGTCGCGACCGGTATTGTGAGGAAAAATGGTAGACTTGTCCCATTTTTATTGGACAAGTGTATTTTTTTTATTTCTAAAAAAAGTAAAAAAATATTAAAATTCATATTTTTTCATGATTTACAAATAGAGACCACACTTGATATATTTTAGAACACATTTACAATTTCTAAATAAATTAAAATAAAATAAATATGTAGGTTGAGTTTGGTTGGGGATAAAGATAAATTAGGTTGGAAGATTGAGTTGTGTAAGTGGAGGAGAAAGAAATAATTTTTAATTATTAGGTTGGGTTGGGTTGGGTTGGGGATAAAGATGGTCTTATATACATTCTTTTAAAAATGGAAGCTTTATTTAAAAAAAAAACCTTTTCCACGCAAAAACAAAAAGCAGAGAAAACTCTCAATCAGCCGCTGAATCGTGCGCCTTCCCCCAGCAGGCCTCCGGGCCATCTCGGCGGTGGCCTCCTCTCAGTCGTGCGGCTGACTCTTAGAGGTCCGTCGGATTTCGCGTCGTCCTTTGATTCGGGTGATGCGGCGGGATTCTCCCTCTTGGATTCGCCTCTCTATCAGTTGCCAAGATGGTTCGTGATCTGTCGTCTCCCGGCGCCTAGGCGGTGGCGGTCGTCCGACGTGTGTGTGAGAGTGTGTTGTGGCTTCAATCGTCCCATTGTTGGCGGTTGGGGCTGATATCGGGTCGCTTCCACTCTCCTCTCTCTTCCCGTCCCTATCTGATTTTGAGGCTTTCGAGTTGCATCGGCTGAGGATGGTCGAGGTTTCCACCGGTGCTCTCTGCCCGGGTCATCGGGATTTGGGAAGTGGAGTTTGTTTTGGATCTCCGGTTGCGGATTGACTTCCCGGGTGAAAGGCTGGGTCTTTGTCTCCCTTCTAGTTTGGTGATTTATCTGCAGTTTCTAGTATTGAGGTTTGGATCGAGTCTCTGTCCTTGTGGATGGTTGCTCGTTCGGGCTGGCGTCGATGTTGTTCGTGTTGGACTTAGCTTCTAGGGGAAGGGCTTTAGTTTGGTTATTTGTGTTTGTTTCTTTTGTTTTGTATTGTGTCGTTTGCATTTACTTGCTTTGTGGTTTTGTGGTGGTTGTTGGTGTTTTGTTTTGTTGCTAGTGTATTGTTATCTCATTTTTTGGAGGAGCGTGTTTTCTCCTCTGGGGAGCTTGTGTTATTCTACCGTGGGGAGCTTGTATATTCTCCTGTGGGGAGCTATTGTATTCTCTTGTGGGGAGCTTTTTTCTGGTTCGTTTTATAGTGTGTGTTGTAATATCTAGGCTACCTTACGTAGTTCTACTATTCTAGCTAGTGAGCTGGTTGTAAAAGTGTTTAGTGAATGAATTCTTCTGTTTCGGAAAAAAAAAGATATCCGCACTTTTATTCTAACAAATATTTAAACATTATACTTTTATTCGTACGAGTTGGTGCATTGTACTGTGCGGATTGAATTGAATTAAATTTGAATTTTGTTACTTTGATGTAATGCCCCGTCTATTTATGGTTATTTTGGGATTATATATTAGTGCATTATTATTATTATTCGAATTAAATGTCTAAATGTTATTAATTGCTTATTATTATATATCATAGTGTGTGTTTATTATATATAAGTATATCGATTTGATTTATTTTATATCTCGAGCCCATGCGATTGAATCAAGCCAATTATTTGGCTAAGTCGTAACCGAGAAGAGAAACCATCCCGTGCGCCCGTATCGTGAAGCCACGCGTCTAGCACCGAGCCCGTGCCCGAAGACCCGCCCAGCGCCCGCTTGAATCCAACCCCCTCTCTCTCTTGTGTGTTGTATTTATTGGGTGGCAAGTCTTTTAAAACCTAGCATTATAAATATAAGAGAGAAACCCTTTCCTCTCAACTCGTACGTGCAGACATAACCCCGCTCACCCAATCTCTTGCTTTCTCAATCGCTCCCAAGCTCTCTATACTCTCTCTTGATCGTGAGAAATCCCGTCAGCCTCTTTCTCGCGAAATCTATTCACCGCCATCACGCTACCCCCGGCCACCGTGCATCATCGCGACCGTCACCATCGCAGGCACTCTATCGCGAGACCACTCCCGGCGAAATGTTGTTCCTGTTCACGAGCTCTTACGCCGACGTGTTCTATTGTCGTGTTTCGTTACCTCTCGTGAGGCCAACGTCGAACTCCATGACATCGATCATCGCCATCGTTCGCTGCCGACACGGTCCAACAGGCGCACAACACCACCACGAGCCACCGTTTAGCGCCACCGTGAGCCCCAGCGAGTTGCGTATCGCTGCCGAGCCTGCATGTGCGCACCAGCAGCCCCGTTTCAGCCGTCTCTCGACTCCTCTCGTGTGTTTTTCC
>CACSLK010008833.1:2704696-2715662 GCA_902706635.1 Striga hermonthica
TTGAAAAAATTCGAACCCAAATAAAAAATAAAACAAAGAGAAATTCGGCCCCTCAACAAAAGGTAATAACCGAACAAAAATCAAACAAAGGACTAACAAGATGACACTTTTTTTTTTTAATGAAATTTCGAAAAAATTCGAAAATTTCGACTCAAAAAATAAGAGAAATTCTGTCCCCTCACCAAAAGGCAAAACCGAAAAAATAAAGATAGATAAACAAAAAATCGATCAGCACCTCTCAATGAAAGCACCAATGATGACGGATCGATTTTCTGTCTATACTCGGGTGTGAATAAACGGCGCACTCTGGGCCTTCGTTTATCCACGATAGGTGTATCTAGCAGACGCACTCAAGGCCTTCTCCTAGACACTGTGACTTCGAGACGCACTAACGGCCTTCTCTCCGACACTGTATGTAAACACGCACTAATGGCCTTGTTTAGACATACGTAAAGAACATCAGTTCCCCCTCAAGATTGGCTCACCAATTCAATACTTCATTCAAGACATCTTTAATAATGATGGGGTACATGGGTATTTATAGATGCCAACTACCTCTAGATCTATTCTACATAGGAAACTAATAAAACAATTAAATATTAAATCCTAAGGCTAGTAAATATCCTACTACCATAAAATCCTAAATCTACTAGATCTCCTAATATCTTGACTTGCTATCCAATTCCTTGCCTTGCACTCCACACCATTCTAGAAGCTCCTTGCGCCCAACCCTTCTCCGCCTCACACGCCTCGCGTGCACCGACTTGCACGTCGCCCACTCCTAGTGCTGCTAGGCGTCGCGCGCCTTGCCTTGCACGCACGCGCGTACCGCCCCGCTTGCCTAGTCCTTCGATGATTAGGTCTCGCGTGCCTGCTGCGCCACTCCTATTCCTTGTAGGATTATGCTTCGAGCCCATGTCCGCTATTCCTATTCCTACTAGGAATATGATCCCGGTTACGTTTCTTGATCTTCCGAGGATTACTTCCGTCATCGATCTCCCACGCGCATTCCGACACTTAACTGCTATTCCTATTCCTGCGAGGATTAGTATTCGCGCCTTGCCTATTCCTACGAGGATTAGGCTTGCCTGCTTGTTCTCGCATTGTGCCTCGCACGTGTCGCCTTGCGCCCCGCGCTCGTCGTCCGGCACGCCCAATGCCCGTGCATCGTCCATCGCTCTATGCGCGCCCGTCCCACCTGCGCGTGCACATCGTACCCTTGCCATGCCTAGTCCCGCGCGGACTATGTCTCGTGCGTCCGCTGGCCACTTGCGCGCTACCGCGCGCACCCTGCCATCGTTGGCCTTCTTGCGCGCGTGCTTACCGCTGCCCCTGACTCCTATGCCCGTGCGGTCTCGAATGCCCGTGTTACTTCTAGTCGCGCACCCAGCGCGCTTCACGCCTATTCAGCCTATCGCCCGCGCGCACCTGCCTGTGCCCAGCGCCCGTGCGCGCTTACACGTACTTAGCGCCCGATATGCACTCGCCCATTCGCCTCGCATACGAGCTCGCACCCGTCTCTTAGGCCATGCATGCGTCTTTTTGGCCCTTTTTCCAGCCTCATCGGGTCGCCTCGCCTCTTGGATCTTCTTGTCGTCGGGGCTCGGAATCCACTTCCGCATCACGCGCGAGCGACGTGCGCGGGGTTGCGGGGAAGCGCGCGAGTCCGGGCAGTGTGCAAGCTCTATACTTATCCATATTTCGCTGTTTTTCACCCCAAATGCTCGGTTCAACTTTCAACTCAAATATTACCCGTTTTTGCTCAAAAATTTTGTGGCTCGACTCTAACAAGTCGGGACCGCCGAGCAGGTCGGCACGAGCTCTTCTCCTTGATTTTCAAACTTGAACCGAATTTTCAACACCTCGCCATATCTATTAGATCTCGACCTCGAAACTCGCGTTCTTCCTCGAAAATAATGCGTTTCGTGCGGCTCGTGGAGCTATTTATTCTCGAACAAAAACAAAAAATCAAAAAACGCAAAAACCGTGGGTTGCCTCCCACGAAGCGCTCATTTTACGTCTTGAGCTCGACGTTCCCAACGAAAATCAACCGGGATCTAGGAAGAAATGACGATCATGCCACGCCTTTGTATTTTCCAATAGTAGACGAGTCGGTAGCACCGAAAAAAGGCGGGCAACGTAAGCTCTCGTGGCCGAATTCTTGTAAAACCGAGCACGGATATCGACAACCAACAAGAGAAGAGATAGATCTTTACGCATCACGGCCCCATAGTCGACCTCCGAAAATATGAATATATCCGTGGAGCACGTCGAATCAATCACAGGCATCGTTTGCACTATCTCGAATGTGTACTCATCAAGCTCAAGCATCGGGAGCACGGGCGTAGGCACACTAAACTCCTCTTTATCACAATTCTCGATAACAAGAAATGACGCCCCAAAGGACATGGACACCACCTTATTCTCAACATCCCAAGGCATCTCATCCGCACACGGCACATCCGGCTCAACAACATCATCTAAATGCTCGGATTCCTCCTCACTACCATCATCATTCTCCTCCTCATCATCACCAACACCTTCATTACCCCTCGGCTCACTCAAATCGTCTATTGAATTATCTCCCAATCCATCCTTAACATCAACTTCCGAATCCATGCTCTCTTCTTCAACAATCGAATCAAAACCCGAAGCACCATCAACGGAAGAAAATTTTGACGTACCTAGTGTAGAATCCGAGTCCACATCATCACAAGGAGGAAGTTCTTCGACAATAAGCTCATTGGTGTCCTCACTCGTATCTAGAGGTTGAGTCCCATCGTACACGGGAGTGAGGCCCTTCTCTTTCAAGGAAGCACAATGATCCACCATAACCCGAAATTCGCTCTCTAATGGGGTGCTCTCTCGAATAATCTTCGCCGATAGAGTAGAATATCTACCGAGCAGAATAGAAGATGAATCCAAGTCGAGAAAAGACACCACGGTGGAGTCGAACTTCTAAAGTGTAGCACGAAGAGCGGATGGAATCGAGATGCACCTCCAATTATTGAACTCCTTGATGATCGACGCAAGGCTCGCGAGTGCGTCTTGAGTTCTCGCCAAAACTTCTTGGTGACGATCGATCGGCCCAACCTCGGAATGAAATGAAGCTCCAAGAATAGATGAACGAGGTTGGCCAACCGATGGGTGCTGAAATACTGGAGAGGGAAGGGTGAAAGACTCGACTTCGTCTTTTTCGGATAGGGAGGATAATGAAGCACGAAGGGATTGAGCGTCCTCCTCCAATTTTGCCACGATCTTTTCTAGTTCGGTTGGAGGGGCCCGAGTCAGCTCGGGTGGAGGCATAGCATCATAAGAACCGGGAGATGGAAGATAGTAGAGAGGCGTCTCGTCATAAGCCGGATAGTGATCATAATAATCGCATCGGGGTGTAGAATAAGGGTGGCTCGGGCCAAATAAGTTCATCTCCCTTTGAAAATTGTCGGGGTATCCACGAAATGAGCTCCCGGCATAATAGTGAGAATAGGGATCCATCCGGGCTCCTCAAACGTAATACCTCGCACAAGAACAAGAAAAACAACCCAAGGCACACGAGGCAAGAGAGAAAATAACACAAAGCGAAACTAAAAACACATAGAATATTTACACGGGCACAAAAGCAAAAGCAAGAGAAATGGAAAATAAGCAAATAATCAAGAGAAACACGCAAAAACGAGCAAAATCCACAAAAAACAAGAGAAACACGGAAACAAACGACAACTAGATAGCAAACTTGGCGTCCTACTCGCCTTCTCCGGCAACGGCGCCATTTTTTTTGTAGTATTTTTGGGCATGTGGTAACCGAGCTACCCGACTCGGGTCGTTCTCAAAGGAAGGCTCTTCGGAGCTTCGTTCACTATCTAGTCGTCAAAGTCACACAACCAAAAAGGTCCTAAACATTCTACTCGCAATTTGAGGGTTTGAATTTAAGCTAAATTAAACTACGAAATGAGAGCAATTGAAAGCAATTAACTAAGCACGCAAGAAGATAAGAGAAATCAAGGGGGAAAGAGAGATTTTGGTTTGCCGGAGTCTCTATGCTCAAACACACGCAAATAACCGAACATTGCCATGCAAGCTAAAACCCTAGGAAGCTAAACCAAACTCTAGCACAAGACGATCAAGCATTCAACTCCTAAGCACACTTAGTCAAGCATTCTCGATCTAAAGATTCAATCTTTTCCTCCAATCAACACAAGCACAATATCAATTTTCACAAAAAGCAAACAAAGATATACGAAGTAATGGGGCTTAAGACTAAATACCCACTCTTACACGCACTTGGGAAGAGAGACGGAGTCAAAAGCTCGAAACTTTACTCGAAACAACGTCGCCGGAAATTCGCCGGAAAACATGATCCATAAAGCTCCAAACCAAAGAAAAAAAGAAAAAAGGAAAGTAGAGAGGATTTTCCCAACTTAAAAGTTGGGAAATGAGAGTTGTTCCAAAAATACAAAGCAACATGTCTATATATAGCTACATCACAAAACACACACTAAAACACGCACATTTACTAAGGCACTCTCGAGCACGCCAAGAAATCCGCGAGCACGCGGCAGCAGGAGGGCGCACTCTCGATCACGCGGATATGCTCGTGAGCACGCGGACGTGCGGTGCATACGGATGGTCAGCACAGGTGCGGGCACTCTCGATGTCGCGGTACTTTCCGCGAGCGCGCGGGCGGAGACGGGCAGGATACGTGCGAGGCTCTCGAGGTCGCCGGCTTTTCCGCTAGTCGCGGATGCTGGCGATGTGCGGCACTTTCGACCACGCGCATGATTCCACGAGCACGCGAGCTTTGGCCTGTGCGTGGCGTGCTGTGCTCTCGGCCTCACAGCAGTTTCCGCGAGCGCACGAGTTGGCGTGGGGCGCGGGCATGTGTAGGCATACAGGTGCGGTAGTGCAGACGCGCGTGCGCGGCAGTGCAACGTGCGGGCATGCGTACGACTTGACTAAGGACTCTACGTATTCGATCGACGATGGTTCGTCCGAAATGGCTCGGGATACTCGGAATTGACCTTGGGAAGCTCGTCATGGAAATTGGCTCGACTCTATCCTTCCACCCTTGGAACAAACCTGAAAATTAAACCAAAACACGGAAAAGTACGCAGAAATACAAAATAAAAGATAAAACATAAAATCACACAAAATACGACAAAATGGACCGGAGGACACTAAAACGAACCTAAAAATGACTCGATGACACATATAAACACATGAAAATAAGCACAAAAACATAACAAACAAAAACAAGCCTTTCCGGAGATGTTGATTATTTTTTCGTTTTTGCCCCTACTCTTATTTTATTCGACTTCTTTATATGTATACGATTTGGTTTCGAAACGCGATGGTGCAAGAAATATATGTTATTCACATCAAAAAATGGTGTCGTATTCGAAAACAAGCCTTTCCGGAGACGTTGATTATTTTTTTGTTTTTGCCCCTATTTACTCTTATTTTATTCGACTTCTTTAAATGTATACGATTTGGTTTCGAAACACGATGGTGTGAGAAGTATATGTTATTCATTTGAAATAATAGTGTCGTGTTCTAAAACAAGCCTTTCCGAAGACGTTGATTATTTTTTCGTTTTTGCCCCTATTTCTTTATATGTACACGATTTTGCTTCTATGTATACGATTTTGCTTCGAAACACGATGGTGCGAGAATATATGTTATTCACATCAAATAATGGTGACGTGTTGGAAAACATGCTTTCCCGAAGACGTTGATTATTTTCTCGTTTTTGCCCCTATTACTCTTATTTTCCTCGACTTCTTTAAATGTATACGATTTTGCTTCGAAATGCGATGGTTCGAGAAATATATATTATTCACATCAAATAATGGTGTCGTGTTCGAAAACAAGCCTTTTCGGAGACGTTGATTATTTTTTTGTTTTTGCCCCTATTTACTCTTATTTTTCTCGACTTCTTTAAATATATACGATTTTGCTTCGAAACGCGATGGTACGAGAAATATATGTTATTCACATCAAATAAAGGTATCGTGTTCGAAAATAAGCCTTTCTGGAGACGTTGATTACTTTTCATTTTTACCGCCATTTACTCATATTTTCCTCGACTTCTTTATATGTATATGATTTTGCTTCGAAACGCGATGGTGCAAGAAATATATGTTATTCACATCAAATAATGGTGCTGTGTTCGAAAACATGCCTTTCCGAAGACTTTGATTATTTTTTCATTTTTGGTCACTATTACTCTTATTTTCCTCGACTTCTTTAAACGTATATGAATTTTCTTCGAAACGCGATGTTGTGAGAAATATATGTTATTCACATCATATAATTGTGCTGTGTGCGAAAACAAGCCTTTCCAGAGACGTTGATTATTTTTTCATTTTTGCCCCTATTTACTCTTATTTTCCTTGACTTCTTTAAATGTATACGATTTTGCTATGAAGCACGATGGTGCGTGAAATATATGTTATTCACATCAAATAATGGTGCCATGATCGAAAATAAACCTTTCCGGAGACTTCTTTAAATGTATACAATTTTGTTTCGAAACGTGATGGTGCGAGAAATATATGTTATTCACATCAAATAATGGTGCCGTGTTCGAAAACAAGCCCTTCCAGAGACGTTGATTATTTTTTCGTTTTTGCCCTATTTACTCTTATTTTCCTCGACTTCTTTATATGTATACAATGTTGCTTCGAAACGCGATGGTACGAGAAATATATGTTATTCACATCAAATAATGGTGTCGTGTTCGAAAACAAGCCTTTCCTAATACGTTGATTATTTTTTCGTTTTTGCCCTATTTACTCTTATTTTCCTCGACTTCTTTATATGTATACAATTTTGCTTCGAAACACGATGGTGCGAGAAATATATGTTATTCACATCAAATAATGGTGCCGTGTTCGAAAAAAATCCTTTCCGGAGACGTTGATTATTTATTCGTTTTTGCCCCTAATTACTCTTATTTTCCTCGACTTCATTAAATGTATACAATTTTGCTATGAAACGCGATGGTGCGAGAAATATATGATATTCACATCAAATAATGGTGTCGTGTTCGAAAACAAGCCTTTCCGGAGACGTTGATTATTTTTTCGTTTTTGCCCCTATTTACTCTTATTTTATTCGACTTCTTTAAATGTATACGATTTGGTTTCGAAACTCGATGGTGCGAGAAGTATATGTTATTCATATCAAATAATGGTGTCGTGTAAAACAAGCCTTTCCGAAGACGTTGATTATTTTTTTGTTTTTGCCCCTATTTCTTTATATGTATACGATTTTGCTTATATGTATACGATTTTGCTTCGAAACACGATGGTGCGAGAATATATGTTATTCACATCAAATAATGGTGACGTGTTCGAAAACATGCTTTCCCGAAGACGTTGATTATTTTCTCGTTTTTGCCCCTATTACTCTTATTTTCCTCGACTTCTTTAAATGTATACGATTTTGCTTCGAAATGCGATGGTGCGAGAAATATATGTTATTCACATCAAATAATGGTGTCGTGTTCGAAAACAAGCCTTTTCGGAGACGTTGATTATTTTTTCGTTTTTGCCCCTATTTACTCTTATTTTTCTCGACTTCTTTAAATGTATATGATTTTGCTTCGAAACGCGATGGTGCGAGAAATATATGTTATTCACATCAAATAAAGGTATCGTGTTCGAAAACAAGCCTTTCCGGAGACGTTGATTACGTTTTCATTTTTACCGCCATTTACTCATATTTTCCTCGATTTCTTTATATGTATACGATTTTGCTTCGAAACGCGATGGTGCAAGAAATATATGTTATTCATATCAAATAATGGTGTTGTGTTCGAAAACATGACTTTCCGGAGACGCTGATTATTTTTTCGTTTTTGGTCACTATTACTTTTATTTTCCTCGACTTCTTTAAATGTATATGAATTTTCTTCGAAACGCGATGTTGTGAGAAATATATGTTATTCACATCATATAATTGTGTTGTGTGCGAAAAACAAGCCTTTCCGGAGACGTTGATTATTTTTTCGTTTTTGCCCCTATTTACTCTTATTTTCCTCGACTTGTTTAAATGTATACGATTTTGCTATGAAGCACGATGGTGCGTGAAATATATGTTATTCACATCAAATAATGGTGCCGTGATCGAAAACAAGCCTTTCCGGAGACGTTAATTATTTTTTCGTTTTTGCCCCTATTTACTCTTATTTTCCTCGACATCTTTAAATGTATACAATTTTGTTTCGGAACGTGATGGTGCGAAAAATATATGTTATTCACATCAAATAATGGTGCCGTGTTCGAAAACAAGCCCTTCCAGAGACGTTGATTATTTTTTCGTTTTTGCCCTATTTACTCTTATTTTCCTCGAATTCTTTATATGTATAGAATGTTGCTTCGAAACGCGATGGTACGAGAAATATATGTTATTCACATCAAATAATGGTGTCGTGTTCAAAAACTAGCCTTTCCAGAGACGTTGATTATTTTTTCGTTTTTGCCCTATTTACTCTTATTTTCCTCGACTTCTTTATATGTATACAATTTTGCTTCGAAACACGATGGTACGAGAAATATATGTTTTTCACATCAAATAATGGTGTCGTGTTCGAAAACATGCCTTTCTGAAGACGTTGATTATTTTTTCGTTTTTGTCCCTATTACTCTTATTTTCCTCGACTTCTTTAAATGTATACGAATTTGCTTCGAAACGCGATGGTGCGAGAAATATATGTTATTCACATCAAATAATGGTGTCGTGTTTGAAAACAAGCCTTTCCAGAGACGTTGATTATTTTTTCGTTTTTGCCCCTATTTATTCTTATTTTCCTCGACTTCTTTAAATGAATACAATTTTGTTACAAAACGTGATGGTGCGAGAAATATATGTTATTCACATCAAATAATGGTGATGTGCTCGAAAACAAGCCTTTCCGGAGATGTTGATTATTTTTTCGTTTTTACCCTAATTACTCTTATATTCCTGGACTTCATTAAATGTGTACAATTTTGTTACGAAACGCGGTGGTGCGAGAAATATATGATATTCACATCAAATAATGGTGTCGTGTTCGAAAATAAGTCTTTCCGGAGATGTTGATTATTTTTTCGTTTTTGCCCCTATTAACCCTTATTTTCCTCGACTTCTTTAAATGAATACAACTTTGTTACGAAACAAGATGGTGTGAGAAATATATGTTATTCACATCAAATAATGGTGTCGTGTTCGAAAACAAGACTTCATTATTCTTATTTTCCTCGACTTCATTATTTTCGTTTTTGCTTCGAAACGCGATGGTGCGAGAAATATATGTTATTCACATCAAATAATGGTGTCGTGTTCGAAAACAAGTCTTTCCTAAGACGTTGATTATTTTTTCATTCTTGCCCCTATTACTCTTATTTTTCTTGACTTCTTTAAATGTATACGAATTTGCTTCTAAACGCGATGGTGCGAGAAATATATGTTATTCACATCAAATAATGGTGTCGTGTTCGAAAATAAGACTTTTCGGAGACGTTGATTTATTTTTTGTTTTTACCCATATTTACTCTTATTTTCCTCGACTTCTTTAAATGTATACGATTTTGCTTCGAAACGTGATGGTGCGAGAAATATATGTTATTCACATCAAATAATGGTGTCGTGTTCGAAAACAAGCCTTTCCGGAGAAGTTGATTACTTTTTTGTTTTTGCCGCCATTTACTCATATTTTCCTCGACTTCTTTATATGTATACAATTTTGCTTCGAAACGCGATGGTGCAAGAAATATATGTTATTCACATCAAATAATGGTGCTGTGTTCGAAAACATGCCTTTCCGGAGACGTTGATTATTTTTTCGTTTTTGGTCCCTATTACTCTTATATTCCTCGACTTCTTTAAATGTATATGAATTTTCTTCGAAACGCGATGCAGTGAGAAATATATGTTATTCACATCATATAATTGTGCTGTGTGCGAAAACAAGCCTTTCCGTAGACGTTGATTATTTTTTCGTTTTTGCCCCTATTTACTCTTATTTTCCTCGACTTCTTTAAATGTATACGATTTTGCTATGAAGCACGATGGTGCATGAAATATATGTTATTCACATCAAATAATGGTGCCGTGATCGAAAACAAGCCTTTCCGGAGACGTTGATTATTTTTTCGTTTTTGCCCCTATTTACTCTTATTTTCCTCGACTTCTTTAAATGTATACAATTTTGTTTCGAAACGTGATGGTGCGAGAAATATATGTTATTCACATCAAATAATGGTGCCGTGTTCGAAAACAAGCCCTTCCAGAGAAGTTGATTATTTTTTCGTTTTTGCCCTATTTACTCTTATTTTTCTCGACTTCTTTATATGTATACAATGTTGCTTCTAAACACGATGGTGCGAGAAATATATGTTATTCACATCAAATAATAGTGTCGTGTTCGAAAACAAGCCTTTCCAGAGACCTTGATTATTTTTTCGTTTTCTCCCTATTTACTCTTATTTTCCTCGACTTCTTTATATGTATACAATTTTGCTTCGAAACGCGATGGTGCGAGAAATATATGTTATTCACATCAAATAATGGTGCCGTGTTCGAAAACAAGCCTTTCCGGAGACGTTGATTATTTTTTCGTTTTTGCCCCGATTTACTCTTATTTTCCCCGACTTTTTTAAATGTATACAATTTTGTTTCGAAACGTGATGGTGCAAGAAATATATGTTATTCACATCAAATAATGGTGCCGTGTTCGAAAACAAGCCCTTCCAGAGACGTTGATTATTTTTTCGTTTTTGCCCTATTTACTCTTATTTTCCTCGTCTTCTTTATATGTATACAATGTTGCTTCGAAACGCGATGGTGCGAGAAATATATGTTATTCACATCAAATAACGGTGTCGTGTTCGAAAACAAGCCTTTCCAGAGACGTTGATTATTTTTTCGTTTTGCCCTATTTACTCTTATTTTCCTCGACTTCTTTATATGTATACGATTTTGCTTC
>CACSLK010008833.1:2737939-2752370 GCA_902706635.1 Striga hermonthica
ACGGTGCATAGAGCTCATCCTGCAAGCGTACGGACTCATGAAGCCTGGGACCGGCGTGAAGGGTGAGCGACAGTGGCGCCGTGAACGGGACTGGGTGTTTGTAATATTTTGGGGTAGTTGGTAACTGAGTTACCCAGACGTTCCCAAAGGAAGGCTATTCGGACACAGATTCAAGCAACAATCGACTCACACAAGAAAATAAAATAAAAATCCTAAATAGTCTACTCGTAATTTCGGGTTTGGATTAAGCTAAGAACGCAATTTAAGCTAAGACGAAAGCAAGACTCAAATTTTGTCGCAAGCAAGACCTCAATTTGCAAGAAAAAGGAAAATAAAAAGTGAAAGAACAAGGTACTCCTAGACCCGAGATGGAAAGAAGACACTCATAGGTTCGAGAACATGCGATCAAGCAATAGTCACTCGTGATCAATTAACTTCTCAATCAATTCTCCCTCATGCAATCAATAACAATATCACATAATCCCTAGCCTACGAGGATGATAGCATAATCGACTCGTTGATGTGCCTATCTTAACCCTAGAATAACTTCAATAAGTAAAGACAAAGCAAGACTAACGAAATCATGAACCTTAAGCGAAGTCTCCACGTCTTTAATGCATCCACGAGAAGAAATAAGCCGAAAATTGTTAATCTTGACGGAGAAATATTACAATTAAAAATAGGGTCTTGTAGCCCTTAGAGAGAGAAAGAAAGTTAGAGAGAAGGGAGAGAAGAACTAAGAAAGAGAAAAATTTAGCAAATGAGGAATTTTCTTTAAAATTACAAAGCAAGATGTCTATTTATAGCTATACCACAAACACACACTAAAAACACACACATTTAGTAAAACACTCGCGAGTTAGGTCTTGATTTTTGTGGGCGCGAGTGAAGGGTCTGCAGCGGGAAGCTAGCTCGCGAGTTGGGCATTGCTCGCGGAATTGGATTCGTGCCCGCAGAATTTAGAGGCTGCAAAGGCGCTTTAGCTCATGAAAATAACTTGGCTCGCGAAATGGATTTCTTGGTCGCGAGTCTTTGACATTGAACTTGATGGGTTCTGAATGTGCAACGGTGGCTATGGCTTGACTTCAAAAGGCTCTAAATCATCGCACGGGACTCCGATCGACTTGAAACTTTGACCCACACTTCCCAAATCTCGTTCTCCTCGTCTTGAGATGCGCAAATCGATATCACCGCGTACTTAATAAGTATGCTCGGAATGACTCAGAAATGGTTCGCGTGGCTCGAACATGGTTTGGACGGCTCGAAAATATCTTGGAAATGACTCGTTTCCCAAGCATAGTAATGATGGACCTATTCAACACCAAAAGTACAATAAAATTACTTTGATAATACGAGAATAAAAATGCACGAAACACGATAAAATAGACCGGTCGACACTAAAACGGACTTAAGAATACTAAACTCGAGCACATAAAGCACACGAAAATAAGCACAAAAACACAATAAACAACTCCCCCACACATAATTCTTTGCTTGTCCTCAAGCAAACAAAACAACAAGTAGCTCGAAAAGAAAAATCGAACGGTCCAAAATTAAAAAGCATGCGAAATGAAACTCTCATTATCATGCGGTTATCCCTAAAATAAAAATCCAATCCGAAAACATGGTTCCCACACAGCGGATCCATACAAAACAAAAACCCGTCCTGGGTTATTCTACACATGATTACTCGATCCAAACTCCCTCATTTACATACATGTGCAAAAACTATAATGGTCTACTAAACATGAAATGATAATAACGAGACCAATAAGCCAACTCCCCATTTTTCTTTTTTTATTTTTTTAGTTTTTATTTTTATTATTATTAGCTAGTTTTTCGAAATGAGAGCCGTTAGGACAATTATTACCTAGGTTTATCCTCGGTATTTTCCCCCGATTTTTCTAGGCTGGTTTCCCGTACACATTGTCCCGATTTATCTTGAAGACTAACCGGGCCAAGCGGAGCCTAATCCTTTCAAATCTCACGAACTCATTTTTGTGAGCTTCTTTTTCTAAACGAGGTTTTCGGACGAGGTGATTTAGGTTTAACCTCGAGGGTTTCCTCGAGTTTCCTAGACCAGATTCCTGGGCTCATTATCTCATTCCACGAAGTGGATCGGGTAAGAGGAGCCTAATAGGTACTTCCTCGCGAACTCACACTTTTATTCCCTCTTTTTTTTTTTTTTAAGGGAGAGGCACACAAGGATATATCAAAATTACAATACTATAATCACCACAACTCACTTGAAATGTACCACAAGTGCATAGATAACACGTTTACAACGATAATCAAACATAAGGTAAGCATGCCTCAAGATAATCAATGGAGAACAAACAAGGGACAAAACAATTCCGTGAATTTACATGCGGGTTCCAAAGTCAACGAACTATCAATCAATTTTAGGACACCGTCCAATTTATCAAGAACATAAAGCATGAACGTTAATAGTGAAACCAATCAACAATCTCCACTCACAACGTAGCTATTACGACTCTCGAATAAACATCAAGCTTCATGCGGGAGAGGCGACACAAAAAAAAAGCTCAACAAAAACCGGTCCATAATTCGACAAAAATGAAAAATAAGACGAAAGAAATATCACATAAACATGCATAATCACGAAAGTTCATCCCCCACACTTAAAAAAAAGTAATGACCCCATTGCTTGACCAAAAATCATAAAAGAGAGCACATAATCATGTAAGTTCATGCGATGACACAAAACGAAATACGCTAAATGAATAAACACAACGAAGGAAAACACAAAAACACGCAAGAAACAAGAAAAAGAAAAAGAAAATAGGAAAAGAAAATGCGTACTCTACATGGTAGTGTTCCACCGTGTGTCTAATGGTGTCCGTCCGGTGGGAATAACGAGCAATGATCCAAAAATCCTAGAGTGTAAAACAAAGCCATCCGAACGATTGAACAATGAAAGCACATCGATCCATAAGCCAACCGGGCACTATGACATTTAAAAGCATAAAAGAATCCCGTCTTTCGGCTCCGAGTGGCCACATGTAAGCATCTCGGAGAGATAATAATTAAAAATCCACAACTCGACGAAGACACACGTATGCGTGAAAGATTAAAATTTGGGCCTCTAGAATACCGTGTGTCGTGTGGCTTGCGGGGCTATTTATTCTCGATAAAATGTGAAAAACGAGAAAAAAAGCAATAACCGTGGGTTGCCTCTCACGAAGTGCTCAATTTAACGTCTTGAGCTCGACGTTCCCAGCGAAAATCAACCGGGATCCAAGAAAAAATGTCGATCATGCCATGCCTTTGTATTCTCCAAAAGTAGCCGATCCGGTAACATGGAACAAAGGCGGGCCAAAAACACTATCATGGCCGAATTCTTGTGAAACCGAGCACGAATATCAACAACCAAGAGAAGACATAAATTCTTACGAACCGAGGCCCAATACTCGACCTCCAGAAATATGAAAATATCCGTGGAGCACGTCGAATCAATTCTGTGCATCATTTGCATTATCTTGAATGTGTACTCATCAAGTTCAAGCATCGGGAGCACGGGCGTAGGCACACTAAACTCCTCCAAATGGTCACGATCTACAATAATACAAAATGACGAACCAAAGGACATGGGAACCACCTCATACTCAACATCAAGGGTCGAATCATCAATTAACGCACACTTCGGGTTCACGACATCACATAATAGCTCGGATTCCTCCTCAACAACATCAACAACATCACGATCTAACTCATCCTCCTCCTCAATATCATCCTCCCGAGCAATTTCTAAACCATTCGACTCATGAATAGGCACAATCAACTCCTCAAATGAGTTATCCCCCATACCATACACCATATCAACACCCGATTCCACATGCTTACCCTCAAAAGTAGGATTCAAATTAAAAGCACTATCACTGGAAGAAAAGTTTGACGTACCTAATGTAGACTGCACGGCCGAATCGTCAAGAGAGAAATTTCTTTAACAACCAAATCATCGATGTCCTCACTCGTGTCGAGAGATTGTGTACCGTCATAAACAAGAGTGAAGCCCATCACTTTCAAGGATGCAAACCGATCCACCATAGCTCGAAACTCACGCTCTAACCGAGTACTCTACTGAATAATCCTCGCCTATAGAGAACAATATCTACCTAGCGGAGTGTGAGAGGCGTCCAAATCAAGAAAAGAGACCACGATAGAGTCGAACTTTGTGCGTATGACTTGAAGAACAGATAGAACGGGAATACACCTCAAATTATAAAACTCCTCAATGATCGACATGACGCTAGCAAGTGCCTCTTGAGTGCTCGCCAAAACCTCTTGGTGACGTTCGGAAGGCACAACCGTTGATGGAATTGAAGCTTCGGTCCTCAGTGTACAAGATTGGCCAACCGGTATGTCCTCAAATAATGGAGAAGATGGAACATGGGACTCAGTTTCTTTTTTTTTTCGGATGTGGGAGCCATTGAAGCGCGAATGGATTGATTGCACTTCTCCAAATTCTCCATAATCTTGGCTAGATTGACTCGAGAAGCTTCTCGAGGTGGCTCGGGTGGAGATGTCTCTTCATAATCGGGCAGAGGGTAGTAGTAGTCCGGAGGTGGAGGATTGGAATAAGACGGCTCGTCGTGACTCAGAATTCCATAAACATTATCGGCTCGAGATGTCGGGTAAGAATAGCTCGGGCCATACCCGTGGGAAGTAGAGCATCCGTCATAAGAGTAAGAAGGTGAATAACTCGGATACGAACAAGACGACTCTCCTTATGTCGTGTACATCTCCTCTTGGTAATGTTCAGGGTATCCACGAGACGAGCTTCTAGGATAGAAATTATCATACGGGATCATCGGAGCTCCTCAAGCAAAATACCTCGCACAATAACAACAAACCAAGGGCACACGAGATTAAAACAAAAGTAACACAAAACACGAATAACACGGCACAATATTTACAAAAACACAAATACCAAATAGCAAGAGAAATTGAAAATAATCAAATAAGCAAGAGAAACACACGAAATTAAGCAATGATCACAAAAAGCAAGAGAAATACGGAAAAGACATCAATCAATTGTCTAAATTCAATGGCCTACTCGCCTTCCCCGACAACGGTGCATTTTGTTTGTAATATTTTATGGTCGTTGGTAACCGAGTTACATGGACTCGGGTCATTCTCAAAGGAAGGATATTCAGACATGGATTCAAGCAACGATCGACTCACACAAGAAAATAAAATAAAAATCCTAAACAGTCTATTCGCATTTTGGGGTTTGGATTAAGCTAAGAACGCAATTTAAACTAAGACGAAAGAAAAACTCAAACTTAATCGCAAAAAAGACCTCAATTTGCGAGAAAAATGAAAATTAAAACTGAAATAACAAGGTACTCCTAGACCCGAGATGGAAAGAAGACACTCATAGGTTTGGGAACATGCGATCAAACAATAGTCACTCGTGGTCAATTAACCTCTCAATCAATTCTCGCTCACGCAATCAATAACAATATCACATAATCCCTAGCCTACGAGGATGATAGCATAATCGACTCATGGATGTGTCTAACTTAACCCTAGAATAACTTCAATAAGTAAAGACAAGCAACACTAATGAAATCATGAACCTTAAGTGAAGTCTCCACGTCTCTACTGCATCCACGAGAAGAAATAAGCCGAAAAGTTGTAATCTTGATGGAGAAATATTACACTTAAAAATAGGGTCTTGTAGCCCTTAGAGAGAGAAAGAAAGTTAGAGAGAAGGGAGAGAAGAACTAATAAGAGATAAATTTAGCAAATGAGGAATTCTCTCTAAAATTACAAAGCAAGATGTCTACTTATAGCTACACCACAAACACGCACTAAAAACATACACATTTAGTAAAACACTCGCGAGTTAAGTCGAACTCGCAAGTTAGGTCTTGATTTTTGTGGGCGCGAGTGAAGGGTCTGAAGCTGGAAGCTAGCTTACGAGTTGGGCATTGCTCACGGAATTGGATTCGCGCCCGCGGAATTTGAAGGCTGTAGGTGAAAGCTAGCTCACGAGTTGGGCAATGCTCACGGAATTGGATTCGCGCCCGTGGAATTTGGAGGCTGCAGCTGAAAGCTAGCTCGCAAGTTGGGCATTGCTCGCAGAATTGGATTCGCGCCCGTGGAATTTAGAGGCTGCAGAGGTGCTTTAGCTCGTAAAAATAACTTGCCTCGTGAAATGGATTTCGCGGTCGCGAGTCTTTGAGGCTGAACTTGATGGGTTTAGAATGTGCAACGGTGGCTGTGGCTCGACTTCGAAAGGCTCTAAATCATCGCACGGACTCCGATTGACTTGAAACTTTGACCCACGCTTTCCAAATCCCGTTCTCCTCGTCTTGAGATGCGCAAATCGATATCACCACGCACTTAATAAGTGTGCTCGGAATGACTTATAAATGGTTCGCGTGGCTCGAACATGGTTCGGACGGCTCGAAATTATCTCGAAAATGACTCGTTTCCCCAAGCATAGTAATGATGAACCTATTCAATACAAAAAATACAAGAAAATACGTCGAACAACAAAAACACAATACGAGAATAAAAATGCACGAAACACGATAAAATGAATCGGTCGACACTAAAACGGACTAAAAAATACTAACTCGAGCACATAAACCAGACGAAAATAAGCATAAAAACAAAATAAACACTAGGCTGCCGACACGAGCTCGGGTTTGACGGGAGCCTCGCCGGATGTCGGTCACGGTGGCCAGAACAGTGGAGCTCGCTGTTTTTTGTGGTGGATGAAGGTGGAAGATGGTAGATTTTGAAGATGAGAAGAGAAATGGAGTGTTGGGCTAGGGTTTGTGATGAGGATGGAAATGGACCAAATGTAGTAGTTATAGTGGAGTAGAAGACTAGGGTTTTATGTAGGATTTGGGCCTTTAAATTGCTAACACTTGGGCTTACTAATTGGGCTAGTAAATATCGATCATTGGCTTAGGCAATGATTGTTTATAAAATATTTCATCCAAAATATTTTTTTTTTGGTTAACTATGGTTAAAGTTAAAAAAGTAGTGCAGTTAATTATTAGTAGGATTTAAAAAATATATTAAAATAATATTTAAAATAAAATGATTAAAATTGATTTGATATAAAGTAGGAGATAAATGATTGGAAATGATTGGTAGTTAAAATTTTGTGAGTGGATGAATGTGAATTAAAGTTGATGTGATGTGTAAGAATGATTGGTTTGTATTATTTAATTATATGAATAATATTAAAAGATAGTGGAGTTGAGTTAAAGTTGAGTTAGATTTTGAGTTGAAATTTTTTGTGGTGAAATATTTTGTGAACAATCACCCCCTTAGGAATTATATGTTCAGGAAAATATAAATGCTAGATGGGATTAATATAATTAAATATCCAGACTAGATAATTTTAAATAAAATCCTGATTATTTCAAAGGTTGGTTTTACCCTTAATATTAAAAATCGAATAAATTCTCCATGGCTTAGACTTAAAATTAAATACTTGATTTAATGCAAATAAGGAAACTGACTATTTATGGAAATAAAGTCGAGCTCCATAAATAATAAAAATATTCTTTGCGTTACAGAGTGTGTAAAAGATGAACTTGTTTGTCCCATTTTTGTTGCATTTTTCGTGCTTGTTTTAGCTTTCTTTTTACACCATTTTAGGTCTTTTAATTAGTTTTTAGTCCGTTTAGTATTTCGTTGCGTGTTTTTCTTTACTTTGTGTCTTTATGTGTTTTTGTTCTTGTGTCGTTGTTTTCTTCCGATTCTTGTATTTTTAGTGTGCATGTCGGGAGCTTTGGGTGGATAGGATTGCAAGGAATAATTGTCTGGGCAAGCATAGTGAATTGGCAGAGCTCGTTGGCAATATGTAGGAAAAAGTAAAACTCGTTTTCGAGTTGACGAGCTCAAACGAGCCAAAATTTTGAAGTCGTGCAAAGCTGCCAGGCCTTAGCGCCGCTAAGGCGCCCAACCTAGCGCCTCTGTGAAGCCTTAACGACCCCAGAACCTAGCACCCCGCGACCTCAGAACCTAGCAATTTTTTATTTTTTGTTTTTTTTTTAATTTTCCCTCGTTTTGGTTCGATTTGTCAAGCCCTATAAATTAGAACTTATCCCAAACCTTAGAGAGATCATTCATCATCGTTCTTTTGAGAATAATCTCTTCAAACCCCTATCTTCCATCTTTGATTTTCTCTTGAAGAGTTTCTATAATATTTTGGAATTAAGCTTGTGTTTTGAATTGAAACTAGGATCTTCATCAATTGTAAGTTTTTATCTTCGTTTAATTTATAAATATGAATGCTTAGGTTGGGATGATTGTTTGTTTTGAATTGATTATGCGTGGATAAATCCAACTGCCATGGAATAGGGGATGATGATTTGGTTTTGTTTGTGATTATTGTGTTTGTTGATTGTTCAATTTATGTGAGTTATTCTTAAATAAGGTTTTCGATGATTATGTCTGAATGTTGAGAATTGTTGAAGGGCCACACTTCAATTTCCAATTGATTTTCGATTGAATTTGATTCATTCTCGTGTGATGTTGTTAATTTTAAATGGACTTGATTAACCATCTTAAAGGATAATTTAATCAGCATGAGAACCAAAAGGGGAGGAACCGATCGTTCTAGGCTCGTATAAACAAGGCTTGATCGTAACTGTATTGTCTAGATGTTGAACAAATTGCTAAGTTTTTGTTCAGGTTTGTTCTCTTGTTACGAAAAGTTGTTGAGAACGAATCTCTGAGCGAATAGGTTATACGAATCATTTAACCGAACAACCACTTGCCCGATAATTGCATATTGAACCAAAACAGATATCCCAGACTCTCTAGCTTCTAATCCTTGTTTGATCTTCGTTGTTGTTTGATATTTCAATTTACTTGTTTGAATTCTCTTAGTTGGTAGTTTAAAATAAAACCAAAATCTGAATTACAATGTTTAGGAATTTTATTTCTCTCCTTTTTTGTTTAAATAAACGTATAATACAGATAACCTTCCTCGTGAGATAGACCTGGGTAATAAGTCTTTCGATTCGGTACTCGGTAAAAAAAGAAAATAATTTGCAACAACAAATTTGGTGTCGTTGCCAGAAAAGGTTTAGGACTTATTTTGTGCGCCTATTCTCTTTGTTTTTGTGTTTCTCTTTGTTTCTTTTTCTTTGCCTAGGTGTTAGTTATTTCTTTGTTTTGTGTTTTCATTTATTCTCTATTTTTTCTATCATAGGTGCTCGTAAAACCTTTCTTTTTTGAGTGTACGCATACCATGAATGGACGTATATTATGACAGAACGAAAAAACTAGTCACGAGAACTTGAGGGAGCTCTTCGACAAGCTTAGTCTCGAGTCGTCTGAAGAAAGCAAACAGGAGATGGCCGATCAATAACCGCGTTGTGACCTCCTCCAGAACATGGCCCAACCGATGCTCGCGCTTATAACCTCATGCATTCGGTTTGGGTAAGCCGCCCAAAATTGAAAATGGTCCAATACAACTAGCTACCATCATTCCACGGAGTCCCCAACGAAGACCCGCTTCATTTCATCCGTGAGTTTTACAACTTCCTCCAGATGTTTCCTCTACAAGAGCTAACCGAGGACCAACTAAATATGCGGTGCTTCCCAGGTACTCTAAAGGACCGAGCCAAGGCATGGTTCATGATCCTCTCGCCAGACTCTCTTACCACTTGGGATTAAGTTTACGCAAATTTCGTTGAGAGGTACTACTTCCATCAGAAGACCCAGAATATCTAGTCCTAGATCTTCTCTTTCGCTCAGTTGTTTAACGAGCCTCTTAATGAGGCCTGGGAAAGATTCAAAGACCTCAAGGCAGTGCCCACATCATAACCTCTCTCCGGGTCTATTAGCGAATTGCTTTTATTACTCCTTCCACCAGAACTTGTAGTACATGGTGGACAATGCAACCGAAGGTGATACTGGGGAAAAAACAGCTGACGAGATGATGGAGATATTTGAGACGATGAGCACGAACTCATCTCAGAAGATTATCAGAGGAAAGAGGGGAAAAGTGAACGAGGTCGGACCGGGCAACAATTTAATTGCCCAGTAGTTAGCTGACCTCACCGAGCAAATGAGGCTACTGAATGCTAGAGGGTCCTCACCGATTCAGACTATGGCCGTGAATGTTTGCGGTGCATGTATAGTTCAGGACCACGGGTCCGAAGTGTGCCTATCGACTTTCGAGCCGAATTACAGAGGACAAAATACTGAGGTGAATGCACTAAAGAGGTATCAGAACTGGTCTAGAAACGACCCCTATTCTAACACATATAACCCGGGGTGACGAAACCACCCAAACTTCTCAAGGGCCAACAACAATTATCATCAGCCACATCTGCCCAACATTGTCCCCCATCAGCAGCGCCAAAGTGGGCAAATGATGGGGATGCCAGCAGTAGGAGCTGAACCGAGTCAACCAAATTATGAAGACAAATTGGACAAGATTCTTCAGTTCATGGCCGATAGTGAGTAGCGAAGTGCGAAAAATGAGGCTTCCATTAAACGCTTGAAGGCACAGATGGGCCAGATAGCCACTCATGTGGGGAGTATCGAGTGTGAACTGAAGCAAGACAAGTTGTCGAGTTAGCTGAAGCATGCAAAATTGATAACAGTGCTACTGTCTGACCTTGATGAGAAGATGGTAGCCGGAGAAACAAAGTAATGAAAAGAGGGCCAGAGAGAGGAAGAGTAAAATGAAGAGGCTCCAACAATGAGCCAGTCCTACACAATTCCCCGAACCAATACAAGCCGAGGATTCCTTTGGCAGGCCGACCTTTGGAGGAAAAGGACCACAGGATGATTCGAGACCTCCATCTGATGTTGGCTAAGGCCAATGTCGACCTATCTCCTCCTCACGTGATCAAGAAGATACCGACGTATACGAGATTTTTCAAGGAGTTAGCAACAAATTAACAGAGGCTCGAGAGTAGTGAGGAGGTGCTCGTGTATAAAGAGGCAAGTGTCTTCCAGCATAACATGCCAAAGAAAGAAAGAGACCTCGGAGGCTTTGTGATCACTATAGCCTTCGGGAATGGGAAAGATACATCGGGGATGCTCGATCTAGGAGCAGACATAAACCTCATGCCATTCGCAGTTTATCAACGGCTTGGGCTTGGAGATTTGAATCCCACCAAGATGCCCTTACAGCATGCTGATCGCTCGTTCCGTCAACCAGAAGGGATAGTGGAGGATGTGCCAGTTCGACTAGGGAAGCTGATAGTCCCCATGGACTTTGTTGTGCTTTATATGGGGAACGTGCATGAAAACGGTAAGAAGCACGCCATCCACCTCGCACGACCCTTTAGGGAGATCACCAGCACGGTTATTGATATGAAGAATCTAGCCATTACCATGACCGTGTTGGGAGAGTCCATTTCAATTTATGTCCGAGAGACTCGGTCTAAGCCTAAGGAGAAATTTTTTGAAGAGTGTGCATTCCTTAGGGAAATTGACCAGCTTACTAAGAAAGCGTGTATGCGAGAGGACACAAAGAGGCCATTACAGAGCCATGTCCATGTCGTGAAGGGATGCCATACCAACCGCCACACTGCCCCTCCCCAACCGAGTTCAATGGAGCTACGCCGGCGTAACACCCCGCTATTTCATGAATTTCAGAGCGCGCTTTTTCGCAAATTTTCTAAACAAATAAAATATTTCTTTTGCGAAATCTGATTCGAGGTGTTACCGTAAAATCTGACTTTTCTGAAAACCGTTAATTTTAAACTGATACTAAAAATGGTTATCTAATATATTAACCGACTCGTGTCGGATCAAAAGCTGATTTGTAAAAACTGAACAGTAGCGGAAACATCGTGTAGCCAAAACATAATAAATACATATAAAGCAATGTCTTGAGCCGCTCGCCAGCTCACTCCTCGTCCCCGACTCTATGACCTGAAAAACATAAATAATGTGGGGGCGTGAGCACTAAAACATTGTGCTCCGCAGAAACTCATACTAAAGTAAAACAGTGAAAATAATAACAATATCATAATCCTGGCATATATAACTGAACTGATACTGAAACTGATAACTGATATCTGATACCGGCACTGATAATCTGATACTGATCTCGTGATATAAATCACGTGACTGATAACTGAACATCTGCCGGCATAGCCGGACACCATGTGCACACTCTAGTGGGCAGATTAAGGCCACTAGAATGGACCGGCGACCATTCCGAGCAGATACTGATAATACATACCTCAAACATGGTAGCATAATTATAATCAATGTAGTACTTAGTCTGAGTCCCCACCTGATCCGTGAAAATGAAAGGTAGTGCTGACCACTGATGCCTGATCAAAGTTAAATATAATATAAAAAATTACTAAGGACTATGCTCAGAATGATAAAATATCTGTTTAATATGTTAAGATGCTCTACTGGACTCGACATGATATTAGGATTTAACCGGTATAACTGGAACCGGTTAAATACGGAATTGAACTGATATTAATTTACTGAACTGAACTGGACCCGGAATTTTAACTGAAAATGATATTTAAACATGAACTGGGACTAAAACATGAATTTATGGGCTGAACCGATCCAACCGGTCTGAACCAGACTGAACCGGTTTGGCCGGACCGCCGGTCTGCTTGGGTCGGGCGGTCAGCGGCTGACTCGGCCCATGACCTGACTGCGGCTATGGGCACGGCTGCTGACGGTTTGGGTGCGGGCATGGCTACTGCCGGCCTGCCCTGGCCATGGCCGAGGGTGCTATGTGCACCTGGCCACGGCTGGTACGAGTTAGGCCCACCGGGCATGACCTGGGGTGCTGCCGAATGCTATGTGCATCGAGTGCTACCTAACTGGGCACTGTCGGGTGTTGTCGCACACCACGACATGCAGTTGGGCACTAAAGGGCGCGCACATGCGTTGGCTGACATGATTGGCACCGTGCGGGCACTGTCGTGCGATACCCACGGTGCTGGCTACTCGGGCGGCCTTCTGGGCGCTGTCGAGGCCACTGGTGTGCGACACTGCATGCTGGCGGATACTACCGCACGCTGGCGTGCTCGACTGGACGTGGCAAGTGCGTACGTGCATTGCCAACCACTGACTGCTGTTGTGGGCGGCTATGTGCCGCTGCCATGGACACGTGCACACGCTGGCAGGCCGTGCTGCTTGACTGCCGGCACGCACAGCCGCTATGTGCGGCAGCGTGCATACGTCCGGCCATTGCCGGGCGTCCGACGACTTCTCTCGAGCAACTCAACATCAAATAACATGAACTGACATGATATGATCAAATATACTGAAAATACTCAAAATCAAAGGTTTTGCATAACGTGTTCAAAATGGCCGTGGCGAGCGCCCCGTGTGCCGCCTACGGTGTTAAGCCATTTCTCGGCCGAACATGATCTTTTCTCGGCAAACACAAACCAAAGCATAAAAGGACATAACATGATCAATTATCCATGAGTTGTTCGAACGAACATGACAACAATAAAACTAACATGACATGGTACGCGATGGCCCGTGGTACGCGCTACGTGCGCGACCACGCCTTCGGCCAAATCAGCGATTAAACGTTAAAATTCTCCGAACAACAGAAGCTGACTGAACATGATATAGCATAAAATAACTAAATACATGAAGTTGTTGGAGAGATTTATATCAAAACATGGACATGCTCACACGACCGAACACACACGGCCGAGAGCAACTTAAGGCTACAATATTTGAACTCTATTAACATGATATAGCTAAACATGATGCTACTAACAACATCACAAGAAGTGAGCTGAAGGTACCTCTCCGCTTGCTTTGCTTAATTACACAATGCTCGATCACTCGGAGATTCTGTGCATGCGGCGTTTATCGCGTGCGGTACGGTGCGGCTTCTTGCGTGCGATACGGTGCGGCTTCTTGCGTGCGGTACCATACTAACTTAAGGAACTCTCACTAACAAACTTAGATATGAAATATAAGGCTGAAAATGAGGAGAATTTCCCCAACTCTAAACCTATATATATTACAGCCGAAAGGAATTTGGGGTGATGAAGAGCTTTGTTGGCTTCAATATTTCATGACACTTGCCAACATAAGAATTACCTTAATGCTAACTCACCCTAAAAAATGCTTAGTCGTACTTAATGGCTACGATTAAGACACCTCCTACTTAGGGAAAAAATAATATTTCCCATGAATTAAAGCATAAATGCGTACGACATTTAAGAACAAAAATGATAACTTTGCATAACTTATTCCTCAAAATGTTCTCGGCATTTTAAGATTTAAACATGATTTATTTATTAATTAAGCATAATCTATATGCTTAATTAATTACTATGCATGATACTTAATTACCAAACTTATTCTGAACGTAAACGGGACGTCGAAAATAATTTCGGATAATCTCGACTGAAAATAGTTAATTCCGAAAATAATACTCGATAATATTATTATATCAGAACTAAATATA
>CACSLK010008833.1:2815954-2829039 GCA_902706635.1 Striga hermonthica
ATCGGGGTTATAGTAAAGCGGAGAAGGCTGTTGCAGGGTCACGGGACGCACTTCCACGGGGGACGACTGCCCCGCATCCTTCTCGGTTACCGGTTCTTTTCCCTTTTGACACTCCTGGGAGTCGGACACCAAAGTAGAATCCCTTTCGTCATGGGACCTCTTGTGATAACTGGAGCCCGACGGTTGGAGCGACTTAGAAGCCGAAGGGAGTACCACTTTAGACCTCTTAGCGGCAGTCGTCTCGACTGCCGCAGTTTGAGTAGCAGAGCCTGAACCTCCCTCAGACCCCTTAGGAGGGATAGGGCGAGTCGCTAGTTTGTTGGCCGCCTCGGCCTTCTTCTTCTCAAAGCGAGCCAAAGCTTTCACTGTCGACATAGATAGAGAGTCAGTACGAAGAGAACAAGCATACGAACCACACACTTGTCAAAACAAACAAATACAAAGGCATACGTGGTTGAACTATCGATAGTAAGTCCAAACAGAAACCGATACAATCGGAGGAGCTTACTAGGGTCATTGAGTCGAGGAATACTCTTGTCGATACAAATACCAACATGATTGAGAAGGGAGTTATCCTTGGTCAATCGACGGGCACTCCATGTGTGCTTATTCAGTTCCTCCAGCATGCTCGCGAATTGTGAAGAGCGAGGACGCTTACGTTGCTTTGTCTTGCTGGTAATCCATTCATTCGAGAAGGGATATTGGCCAGGGGCAGGTCGAATGAAGAAATACTTCTTCTTCCATTCGGTAATATTGGAAGAAAGATCGTCAAGGAAGGTAGCGCCTACTCGACGGCCCAGACAATGGGCGTCTTTGCTAAACCTATACCCATAGCAGTAAAGGAAAAACTCAAGTAGAAAATCACCTAAAACTACGCGGGTAACAACTATGAAAGCTACCATTATTCGAATGGAATTGGGGGTGAACGGATTTATTGGTATATTGAAAAGGTTACTTAACGATAGTAACTCAGGTTGAATCGGGAAACGGAAGCCCGACATTATTTGATCCACAAAAAAAGTAAAACAGCCCTTAGGAGGGTGACGGAAGTCGCTTCGGGTGTGGGAGCAACCAAAGCCCAATCAGAAGGAAGGCCACTGTACTCTCTGAAGCCATCGATTTCAGCTGCAGGAGCATAAGAAAACGATATTAAGAACTTTGCCACGGAATATGCTACAGTTATAGACTCGATTAAGAGGGTCATTATCAGTAAAGGAACAAGGCTTGTCTTATATATGAGGATGACTAGAAGAACCTAGTGGAGAATACCTCGAGGAATCAAGTCGAGGCGAGAAGATGCAAGAGCTCGAAGAACTTCAGGATCCTCACAAAGTGTGCCCGAAAGCAACGTCTGATTGTACACAGCCCAGTCGATACCGAAGGATGAGGCATTGGAGTTAACAGAGCCCTCTGGCTCGACGTTTTGATGTGAACATGGGCCGACATCGGTTAGGTGGACAGAGTCCGAACCCGAATAGTCATCAATTTCACGGGCAAGAGAATCGGAGACAGGATCAGAAACAGGGTCGAGGTTGGAATTTAAAAAGAAAAGAAAAGAACGACAATCAATAGATACTAGAAGACACGACCGAGATTCGATTCAAAAAGATAAGGGTCAACAAAATGACCAGAAAGGCACGAGAAGCGACTCGACAACAAGACAGGGAAAATATTTCTCGTTTCAACTCGACTCGACAGATGAAGGCCAAGTCGATGGCGTATCAATTCATGAGAAAAAAGAAGAGTTAAATCCCTCATGATAAGATGACCGACAAATAAAAACACTTGAAGAGATGAAAAGTCTGCGATCCAAGATCTAACAGGACAATCGCCAGAAATTCGTATAAAAATACCCAGAAAATCTGATGAACATGCAAAAAATCCAAGCACAGCGCCCAGAAAAGCAAAAAAAAAGAGAGAGAGAAAAAAAAATCGCACATAACAGTAAATCGAAAGGCAAAGAGAACTTATTCATACTCATGGTGGTTGATGTAGAACGCCGGAATGAGAAAAGAGCACTGGGAAGCTTGAGAATGATGTGTTTGCCGGAGAAGGAGAGTTCAAAAAGATTGATTGCGAAAAGTGAAGAAGAGAAAAGGGAGAGTACTTATAGGGGAAGTGGAAGAAACCCTAGCCCTCAGATTAAAGGCAGATTCAATGGATGAGATGGCGCATGGAATACGAAGCGGTGGAAAGAGAAAGCGTCTTATCAAAGCTCAAGACCCCATTTTTGAATTTTGAAATTTTAAAAAAAAAAAAAGATTCAGACTTATCCAACCAATTCGAAATCTGATTGGATAAACAAGTCACTTTACGAGTCGAAATAATGAGTAGACATGGCATAGAGCAAGGACAGGCGACATGGTATACGAAAAGATTTAAGACATTCAGTCGACAAAATCTACTCGTAAGCTCAGAGTCGCTTCGAGTAATTTTGGGGGGGGGGGACTAGATAATATAACCATACTATCATAGAGCGGTTTATGTTGTCCCGGCTCGGACATTGTCGAGTCGACTCACCCGAAGTCGACTCCACCCACATATCTCCTCGTGATAATACATTCGGTCGAAGGTCCGGATGCTTTTCTTAGTCGACTTCCACAATGTCGACTAGCCTAAGTCGATTCCGTTTGGAAGGATGAATAAGTATTAGGATCTACTAGCAATTGGGGAATGACCCAGCCGGCTCGAATACAAGGATATCTCGAAGTCGACTGAAGTAGTCTCGGGGTTCATGGATCCCTGACGACTCCAATACACTTCAACATATCAGAGGGAAGCTATTAAAGGATAAGGAAGAATCTAGATGCTGACTAGGAGGTGGACAGAATGTGAACCGACCAGGGTATTTTGGACATTTCCAGTAAGTCGGCCAGGGTATTTTGGGAACTTCAGGTAGATGTTTTACTTCTATATAAAGGAGCTGAGGTAACTCCAAAACCCTAACTCCCATTCATTCTACATTCTTCTCTATTACTGCTGCTGCTCTCTCAGAGCAGCTCTCTTCATCTCTTTCACACACTGACTTGAGCGTCGGAGGCTCTACGCCGGAAACCCCTCCGGCGTTGAGTTCTTGCAGGTGTTCTCATGGTTCAGCAGCGGTTTGGAGGCTATCGAGTCAGATCTGAGCTCATTCCATCAGTTCATTCCAGATCTGGACGGTTTTTCATTGGTTCACTCCGGATCTGAGAGGAGACCCATCAGACACCCTACAATTCTATTGATTCAATCAAACAATATGTCACATTCTTAATTATAAGTATTTTGATTTTTCACGTAAAGTCAATATAACATTTTCATAGGCATTAATATGAATTTGCCTAACACTATTGTTGACAACCGACCTGATAAACCTTCAAAAATTCGAGTTGAACTTGGATTAAACTCAAATTGAAATGGCCTCGGTTTACACCGGAAGAAGAACTGACTTGACGCCATGCTAACCGACTTCCAGAAAGTGCCGAGATCCACTCCCAAAAGCGAGGTCGAAGTTGATGACGAGGCGCCAATGCATCCAACTGCCCAAACCTCTTGTCACACATACCTCAATCATGACTTGTGGGCCCACCTGCAGCAAAACTGTCATCCTAAAGCCACTTTGCATGCGACCGCACCAACCCGAACCTCTAGCCAACAAAAGTTACTATAAATAGCATAATTTACTCTTGCACGAGGATCTGGTTTTGGACATTTAATACTGGCATATAAAACAACTAGGTTCATGCTAAACCGACTTCCTGCAACAAATTCTGGCCCAATTATTATAAAAAAATCTCGCATATTCATAGCATTCAACATCTCAAACTTCTATTAAATCATTGTTAAGTTTTGTATAACAACAATCCGGTGCTAGAGAAAGGGCCCATAAGTGATTTGGAGTTAATCATCAATCCAATAGGTGTTTTCTATGAGGAACGACAAACAACATGCACAATATTGAACTTATTATCGTAACGCAGTGGAATCTATAGTTAGGTTATGGACATTACCTTTTAAAATTTTTGCCCTCAGAGACGATGTAGAATACCGTTGATGTAATTTGTCTGATTACCACAATCTAATGGGCAGATAGATTTGGCCTTTAATCAATTCTAATAAAAAAATCAAACGAAGCTCGGTCACACGGTTGCTAGGTCTCAGCATCGATTGCAGCGGGCAGGTCGCGGGCGCTGGTCGCAGATGGAAGCAGGTGCGTGTAGGGCGATGGGCGTGACGTGCGGGTCACTGGGCTACGCGGACGGGCGTTGTGAACAGGCAGGCGTATCACAGACGTGCGCTGGCGGGACTCCTAGGCCGACGCAGACTGGCGCTCGGTGTCAGGGAACACGCGGGCGTGCGCGGCCGGTCATCTGGACGCGCAAGGAATGGCGCACGCGTTGTACTTGCGCTCGAGCAGGCGACGGGTACCTGGTGCGATCGGCGAGCAGGCAGGCGTCGCTGGTAGCTTGCGGGCGTTGCTGCTAGGAGCTGGGAACGGTCCTGGCTAGGCGCGACTACGGGCGGTAGCGTGCGGTTGCGATCGGTTGGGCTCGGGTGGCTTCCGGCAGCGGCGATGGCAATTTTTGGCGATGGTCGACAGCGGCGGACGGCGACTCTCGGCTGGGGAAGATGACTGGAAATATATATGTAGAAGGCTTGAATATATTGCACCAAAAGACCTTCTAACAGATTACCTAAACACTACTTCGATTAATCTTGGTGGAGCAATTAATCGAATCTCCCTAACTCTCGAATGAAGTATTTTCTCTCGTATATGTAGGAGAAAAATCAGCCAACATGAACAAAATACAAGAGCTTAGGACATGGTGTATTTATAGGCTCCATTAAGGGGTGCCAAATATGAGCTTATCCCATTAGGCCAGAGAATCCTAATTCTACTCCATCTACTAATCCAATCAAGGATAGCATTCTCCTACTAATCATCACCTTCTAGAACTCTCCCAAGTCTCCTAACCTTAGACAAGATTTTTGTAGGAATATTCCTTTCCCCATGAAATAATAAATATGGAATAAAATTAATTAATTATTAAATGGAGTTAATTAATAAAACTTCGCACTAAAGTAATATTATTTCTCTTCCTATTTAGCTCCTAATTTGTCAATAAATTCGAAACTCCATGATTAATTATATTAATCTGATTGATCAATTTACCTCCTATGTTTAAGATATAACGTCCGTTGATTGATTAAGTTACTGACATAGTAATTAATCAACTTTTTATTTATTTTCGAAATTAGTACCACTCAGATCATTAACCATTATGTCAGACAATCGTCTACCTACAGGGTTTAACAAAATGTACCTTCTTGAGCTCATTTCGGGGACATCATCAATCCAGCGCACTGGAACATAGTGACCACAAATAATTTGTAATAGCACATCATATAATCATTCTCATTTACCAGAATACCTAGTATGCCATCCTAAAAAAAAATAGGAATCACTTGGTAAATCAAATAAATAAGAAGTGAATATATATGCCTATTTTATATTATTTTACAGCTTAAGAGAACTCATCAATCACCGAAGGTCTAGCTTACAACAACGATCAGTGAGTCTCATAATCTTATCCTTCCGTGGTCATGTTCAACACCTATCATAGGTGCTAGTGTAATTCTTCAGTCAAAGACCAACTGAATCAAGAATACACTACAATCTTTTTCCAAGAGGGGTCACACTGCCTGTCTAGACTATGAACGAATAGTTTAGTCTTATAAGGAACTGAAAGGTGATCTTTCTGTTCGAAACACTTCAAACCACACTATCTCAATATAAGATGGAGTATGATTTGCATAAATAAACAAACTGCAAACATATGTACTTTGACTGAAACATGATGGCCAGATCAAAATGGAATTGATAGAATCTACAAAACATAGCTTTTACAAAATATCTCTAACATGTGTGTCACATATCCCACTTTTTTAGGTTTCAAGCGAAAATCACGTCTCAATCCAGACAAACAAGATCAGACATCAGGGGCCGGCAACAGCCGCAGCGCAGCTCAGACCATCGGAAGAACCAGCATGGTGCCGTTGATACCGAACTTTGTTGCTTTGTTCTCAAATCTAGAGTTTGTAACGGGCTTCTCTACCCTCATGACCTAAACAATGCCAGGAACTTCTTTTCGGCTCCTGGTCAATCCGTTGCGCATGTCACTCCGGTTAAACCACAAATACCACCGAGCCAAGAACACTACATTGAAGCATCCACGTCATATGCAACTTCCCAGCCGCACAATAACCCACCACAACCACAAAGGGATAGGGTCACGGCTCAACCCAATGTCGTAGCCCCGCCGGTGGTCACTCTTCAAGAAATGACGACTTAGAGCCATTCGGGTCATCATCAAAGACCCCCAACTGTGGTACGACCATTACTGCATCATCCCGCGAGACAAACCGACATGCGCCAACAAATTAATAGAAACAACTTTGCTAGGCAAGAGTCAGTGGAACTAGAAGTCTTGCGAAAGAAAAATGCCTAGTTAGAAACTCGGCAAAAGGCACAAGAGGAGTCTCTTCGGAGAGCATCTACTTCATTACATGTCTATCTGGAAGCTGATTCTCCGCTGGCACCTGAAATCACATCTGAGTCATTGCCCGAGAAAATCAAATCCCTCAAATAGACATGAATGATGGGATCTCAGATCCCGACGCACACCTCGGGCATTATACCTCATAGATGGATTTGCAAGGCGCTTCAGATGCACTAGGATGTCGAATATTTTTCCTTACGCTAGGACCGCAGGCCCATAAGTGGCATCACTCATTGTCGCATCATTCTATTTGGAAATGGCAGCAGCTGAAGGCGACATTCAAATCTCATTTTATAGGAGCTCAAGTCTGCCTGATTCCAAAGGAGTCAATAGCAAACACTGTCCAAAAGGAGGATGGAAGTGTAAAAGATTACGTTGTTTGGTTCATTGATCTTGCTCAAAACATGGAACCATGCCACCCCGAAATGTGGTTAGTCGCTGCCATAGCTGGTTTAAAGCCAAACTCTTTGTTTAGATAAATGTTGTGCCAGAATAAGCCTAACACGTTCCAGGAATTTCTGGCCCGAGCACAACAACATATAATTACTGAAGGATCAATGTCGGTACCCAATTCCTACTTTATCCTTAAAGAGTCAAAGTTGGGGCCAGAGGGATTGATGAAGAATTAGAAGCATTTTGGAGGCTCGTCAAGTAAATCACAATTTGGGAGCCCACCGAGAACTCATGTGCACACTTTGGGGGTCCCATCCCACAGAAATCCAGGCTGAGCATTGGGCCCACACATTTGGATGCAAGACTTGGGCTAGGCATCGGGCTCTTACACATCCAAGTCTAGACTTAGGCAAGGCATCGAGCCCACACATCTAAGTCATCACTAGAGCTCTTGATTAAGATGGGATCAGTCCTTCGTCTCGGTCCATCAATTTACTCACACACATACTTCAGACATAATAAGTAATTAAAAGCCATGAGCTATACAGTACAGGGGTCCCTACCTGGATTCTGGCGAATGCAAATGTTGTACTATCGGTGTAGCAGGTGGAGGCTCGACTCTCCTCAAGCTACAAAATATTTGAGCGAAATATTCAAAGTACAAGGCTCAATGTGCAAACTCGCATTTTCTATTAAATGATCTTACTAGGAGGGCTTACTCAGTTTTAAAATCATTTAAAACTCATTTTTAGGAATTTACGAGCTGGGTTATATTGTAGCTGGATTTTACTCTAACTGGGTTCAGAAAAACACTGAAGTCTCGGTTCACACTCAAACCGATGTACCAAACTAAAACTCTTGAACCGTCCGGACTGCCCAGACTGATTCGGCTGAATTGGAATTCTTCGAATCGTCCGATCTGCCCGGACTAGTTCGACTAAACTGGACCGCTGGCTCACTCGGAACCGGCCGGTTAACATCTCGACTTAACCATGGCCTAGGTTCGACATGGCGACTGGGAGCCTGTACGAACACGACTGACACAGCTATGCCGATGCACGAGTTTTAAATGGGGCAATAGTCACTAACGCAGGGACGTGCTTGTACCACGGCTAACGGAAAATGACGCGTTGACGGTAGGTTGGTCGGACGCACGGGCATTGGGCTGAGCGCTAGGGCGCAGCTTGGTGCACGGGCACGTACTCGGTGGCTCAGCTCTAACGATCGGACGAGAGTGGGACACATGTGCGGGACGACGATACGCGTTGAAGTTATGTGCTATTGCACATCGGTTTCTGCTCGTTACGAGGCACATGGCCTCGATAGCCTTCCCAGGCTAGGTTATGGTCCCGTCGGCGACTAAACGACTGACCGACCACATCCCAACACCCAATGACTCATTTATAATCCTATGACGTCTAAAGTTATTTATACGGTACTAAGGTTCGAGCGATTAAACTCATATCTAAAAATTACTCGGTTATCAGAACAAGATAGAACTAAGGTTTTAGTTCTCCGAGTAAACTAACTCATTTTAAGATAAACTTTAGCTCTGTTCAACATGATTTATAAGAAATTTAGATCAACCAATTTCAGCTAAATCACAACCGGAATGATTTCTTAAAATGCAGCAAAATGAGGCTAATGTCCCGAATTTTTACCCATATCAAAGGATCTTCAAAAATTACGATATTTAAACCACGACAAAACAACATATATATAACTTCTGCTAAAAATCTCACGAACAGAATCAGCCCTAACCTAGTTAATAAAAATCAAGCATTTTCAAACCTATTTTATAAATCCGGTTCCGCTATCAAACGAACTCCAAAATTTACCAAATTTTAACTTAAGGCTCAAGACATCAAAATATGATTTTTTTTTTCAGTTGGAATCTTAAATTTGGGATCACCGCACAATATATTATGAATTTTTAAAATTATATAAAATCATATCAATCTCAAAATTATCACTTAGCATTTTTAAAATTAACTATAATACTTGTCTAATACCATAGAGTTGAGTTTTATCCATTATACCTCAGAATGAGCTCAAAATAAAAATAGAAAGTTGGAGGTGGCAAGAGAAAGGCTCGTGCCCTGGGTTTGGGGAGGAGGCGCGCACATATCTGGTGAGATGGCGTACGGACGCGCGCAAATCTACTCGTTTACAGACGCGGGAGTGCAAGAAATGGGGCGTACGGATGCAACGGTGTGCTAGGGCCCGATGGTGAGTAGGGACGCGTGCGGCTCTGCCCTGGAACGACGTTGGGGAGCAGGAGCCGAGCTGGTTGGGAACTAAGCGACACGTATGGATGTGCACAGGGCTGGGACCAAGATCAGGCTGGGCTTGAGCGTGGAGCAGCCGCTTGGATGCGCCTGGGAGCTCGGGTGCGTGCAAATCGAGGCTTGGAGGTCGTGGCTTGAGCTTGCCGGTGTGGGTTCGGCGGCGGCTCACCGGAAATGAACAATATGATCTGATATTTTTGAATGAAGGTGGTGGAAGATGGTGTTTTGCTATTGAAGGTGGATGAAGATGAAGATGAACCGAGGATTGTGTGCTAGGGTTTATGGGTGAGTTGTATTTATAGGTGAGGCAAAATTATGGTTTGATGTAGGATTTGGTCTTTTAAAATTGGGCTTTTAAATTGCTAACACTTGGGCTTAAAAATCAGAATATGTATTCGGGCAATTAAAAATTGATCGAAACTTAGACTAAATTAATTAGCCGATCGAA
Organism: Striga hermonthica; assembly: GCA_902706635.1. Lineage (NCBI taxonomy): Eukaryota > Viridiplantae > Streptophyta > Magnoliopsida > Lamiales > Orobanchaceae > Striga > Striga hermonthica. The sequence continues at coordinate 2,825,623 of CACSLK010008833.1, forward strand.
TTTAATAAAATAATTAGGCCTGGATTTTAAAATTGAATATGGGCTTGATTTACAGAATAGACCGAATTTAAATCGAACATGGGCTCGATTCAATAAAATGGACTGGAATAAAATCGAACATGGGTTCAATTAAATGGTCATATTACACTTGGGCCTAATTATCGTTGTTTGGGCCAAAAAATTAAATGGTCCGGATTAAAATTGAACATGGGCTCGATTACAAAATGGACCGAATTGGGCCGGAATAAATGGGTCAAAATATAATTGGGCCAAAACCCGACTTAAATAAATTTTTCAATTTTTCCCAAAGCTCGGTTTTACCTTAAAAATAAAACTGATACTTAGGCTAACTAAATCCGATTTTTAGAATTAAAAATCGAATAAATTCTCCTTGGCTTAGACTTAAAATTAAATACTAGATTTAATGCAAATAAACTAGATAAATGCATCAAATAATGAAATCTGATATTTATGAAAATAAAGTCGAGCTCCATAAATAGTAAAAATATTCGTGGCGTTACAATCTATCCTCCTTAAAATATTTCCATCCTCGGAAATGTTTAACTAAAGTACAACTCCAAAACTCTAAGCTACAGTCAAGATACAAGTCAAAATTAAGACTAGGATTCCTAACTCTTAATTCGGTCTTCCTCTTACTAGTGATCTTGGCTTTGTCATGGCAATTCTGGCTTCAAGCCCCCAGGCAAATTCAGACAAGTGACTCTTATTTCAAGCCTCCAAATGTAACCAGCCTTATTGCTGTTACACATCTTAACCCAAGTTCAGGAACTGGTGTAACGCCCCACTTTTATTTAACGAAATTCAGAATAAATTTTTTAAAATTTATTTCAAAACACTTCAGGCGCTACTCATTTCCAAAACAATTTCCAAAAATATCATAAATGCAACTCCCAAACGGGTTCAATAATTACGTCAACACCCAAATCGGGTTCAATAATCACGTCAACACCCAAACCGGGTTCATCAATAACATCAACTCCCAAAACTGGGTTTCTCAAATTCATAAATACTAGGGAGTACACTCCCTAATAATAATCTGGTACTCAATGTAAATCAGAAATGCATAAAAGATACTAAGCAGTTTAAACAGCGGAAGTAATCAGTAATATGACCACCACTCGCCTTCCTTTGTCGTGCCCGCAAATACTAACCTGCATCAATGAGAAGCAGGTGGGGCTGAGCACAGTAGAAAATTGAGGTGCTCACCGTTATGCAATAATTAATATTCAAATTTATTAAATAAAGCAGGTATGGTCGCAGTATGAATACAAATCAATTAATATCTCATCTCTTATCCCAGAGTCAACCCTCATATGCACACCTATACAAATAGACTACTGCCTGAATATATACCGAACGCGTTATCAAAGGTCTTACAACGAGTGCCCGACCAGCAGGAGTAAATCCACCCTGAATGCCAAAACTCACGCCTTGGCCTTACATACGAGGATCACCAGCCAAGGCTCGCGCCCTGACTGCCATACATAAATAAAGGAGACTACCCGAAGGTACGTTCTATAGCTAGGGGATAACCGTTGAACGGCCGATACATCTCACATCGAAGGCTACATGGTCCATATGAACACTTTGATCATACCACAACATAAACAATTAGTTAAAGCATAGAAGTTTTATGAATAAACCCACCTGGATATAGCAAGAGGTATAGCCAAACATAGAGTTGAAGGAATTATGGCACATGTTCAGCTAGAACAACCTACAATAATTATAATAGCCTATCAACTGACTATCCAAAACAAAATAACACACAACGCACATATACTTAGCTGAAATCATACCGACTAAGTGACTCGTGGATTCCTTCACCGAGTTAAGTACAATAGAGTGACTACTAGAACTTAACACAACTCATACACCTCAGGTAATACACATAATCATGCCATCGACAATAAAATCCAACCCTAACCTAAACAACAAATAACCGAGCATTAAGACTCCAAAATAAACAAAATACAAAATCCGAAGTTAGGCTCAGCCAATCAACCTGAAACTTTACCACATTATAAAGCATACAAACACACATAACCTCAGGGTAAAATACGCCGCGCCCCCTGTGTTTAACGTGTGCGTGTTTTCCCACTGTGTTTTAAAAAATGCACCATACCCCATATATTTAAGTAATCGGTGCATGGTATCCCTATTCTGTCCAACTTGACGGCGCATGTACCACACCTTCTCTACCTGCAATAATTATTCATTTTTTTTTTAATTTACAAAATTACTAAATTACTTTTATACACTCCTGAATTTAATACAAAAACTAAAATTGTTTAATGCATGGGAAGGGGTTAACCCTGGTGTCTGACATTGAACTCGCCCATCAAACCACTCAGCCAAATGGATAGATGTGTAAATTGTCGGACATAATATATATATCTTACGGAATGAATTAAATAAAATAAAAATAAAGTATATAAAATTAATAAAAGTATAATAGGTAAATATAATATTAATCAAATAATAATAATATTTATAAAAATAATAATTACTTGCAATAAATTAAATTAACATAAAAATAAAAAAAATAAAAATAGAATTAAAATCAACTAATTATAATAAAATTATAAGATAATATTAGTAAATGATTTTAATTGTAAATAAATATTTTTAAATAAAATTAAAATAAACTAATCAAAATATAATAATAGTAATAATAATAATAATATGAGATGATAAAGTATAAAAATGTTAAATTAAAATAATAATATATCAAATAATTTATTACGAAATAATAAATTAAAGAAAATAAAAATCTTAAATTAATATAATAAAATAAAATAAATATAATTTATCAAATATATGTAATATGATTTACTCTTACATACATTACAAATGAAAAAAATTGAAATAAATTATATTTTTATAGTAAATGATTTAAATTACAAAATTTTAATTATAAATTTTATTCAGTAAAATTTATTTTAAGTTTATTTCATTGTCTTAAGTTAAAAGAAATAAATAAAGTTCGTTAACTAAGATAAAATAAAATGATAAATGCAATAGAATAGTATGGAACTAATATAAATTAAAATAAATAATAAAATATAAGAATAATCTAAAATAAATACAATAAATATTATTATTTAAATTGTAATTTTTATATTTTTTTATAATTTATTTTAATTATTTTGTTTTTTTTAATATTATAATTTATTTTATTTTTTTTCGTTTCATCTACTTTTATATAATTTATTTTATTATATTTCAATTTATCATAAATTAATATTTAATAAATAAATTTAATATAATTTATATTATCTTTTAAATTACATTTCATTTATCATTTGCAATCTGATATGTATTAAACTATACTAAATCTTGTTAGGTTCTGTTAGGAACGTCAAACAACATGCACAGTATTGAACTTTATCGAAA
>CACSLK010008833.1:2855040-2868186 GCA_902706635.1 Striga hermonthica
AAAAAAAAAAAAAAAAACTTATTATGCACAAACTAGACGAATAATATGCGACGTTTGTATTTCGCAGAATATAAAATTTCCAAAAACACAAAAAATTATTTATCGATTATACTACAAGTGTTATTTGTTTGTTCTGCGTAATATTTTCGACTAATAGTCCTAGGTTCATTCGCTTAAACAAGAATTTAAAAAAATTATATTCTACAAAAAAAAAATTTGATATGCACCAATCGGTGAATAATATGCGACGTTTGTATGTCGCGACATGTGTGTCGCAGAATAGAAAATTTAAAAAAAAAAATTAAAAAAAAAAACAAATTCCTCGATTAAGCTAAGATGTTGTGCGGTTGGAATGCGAAATTTTTTCGTTTAATTGTCGTAGTTTCATTAGCCCAAACTGTTTAGAATTTTTAAAAAATTAAATTCTACCAAAAAAATTATTATGCACCAACTCGGCGAATAATATGCAACGTTTGTTTGTCACAATTACGTGTCGCAGAATAAAAAATTTCTAAAAACAATTTTTGTTTAAAAAATTTCTTCAATTATACTACGAATGTTGTGTGGTTGGTATGCGAAATTGTTCACAGGTTCATTAGCCTAAACTGTTTAGAATTTTTCAAAAATTAAATTCTAAAAAAAACATATTATGCACCAACTAGACGAATAATATGCGATGTGTGTATTTCGCAGATAAGAAGATCGAACAGAAATCCTTACACTATTGTTTTTACAGTCGCTTCAACCCCAACAGATTACAAAGTTAAAAAAAAATATCGAAGGATCAGCCTAACGAAAGATAGAACGAGGGAGCCGACGAGCTACCACAACAGCCAAACTCCAGAAAGAGGAGCCGTGGGTCGAGCTTGTTTGTGGAGTTCCAGATAAAACTCCAGCATGAGGTCGGCCCCGACCACCACGCTCTCAACCGATGGGCTCAGACGGGTTCAGGGAAAAACTCCCCATCGACCAACCACTTTTCTCTGTCAGGAAAACCTGATCAACCACAATCTCGAGAGGATTGAGGCCAGCATTGCCTCTGACAGAAAGACGGGCTGTTACGCCCCGGCCGCCGACGCGCGTCTTCCCGACCTTCAACCTTTCCACAGTTGATCCGGCAATACCTGAGCCCGGAGGTTTGATCTTCATCGTCGCTGTCGCGGCATATAAGTTTCCTCCGGGGGCCACGTGAATAAAGTTGGATAGCGGAATTTCCGCTCGTTGAATTTTTTCCCTCGACGAATTCGGAAGGTTAGGAGTTCTCAATTCGGACACAGTAATCTTAAAGATTTGCCTCACGGGTCGAAAGAAAGAATTTTTGAAGTTCTGGTTTATCTCCAACGAACTGTTTCTCATATACAAGAGAATGAAAAAACGGAGGGCCATAACCAAAGAGTTCTGGGGGCTGGAGGGAAAGAAAGAGAAGGAGCATGTGATAAGGATCGAAGATTCATGGTTTATGTAGACAGAGGAAACGATGTTTCGAAAAGCGGAAAAGACGTCTCGAAATCGGCCGTAACGTTCCAATTGTCGGCGGTTTCAAACTTTCAAAAAAATTTATTATGCACCAACTCCGCGAATAATATGCGACGTTTGTATGTCGCAATTTTGTATTTCGCAAAATAGAGAATTTCAAAAAAATATTGGAGTAGAAGTGCGAATGGAGTATGTGAGCAATATGCAGAAATTCGTGTAACTGAAAGATGAATGAAATAAAAAATAAACATTTGAGTAGAAGTGCGAAGGGGGTATGCGAGCAATATGCGGCAATTCGCATAACCTCTCGCTTAACTGAAAGATTAAAGAAATAAAAAATAAACTTTCGATTGGAAGTGAGAATGGGGTATGCGAGCAATATGCGTCAATTCACATAACTGAAAAATAAAAGAAATAAAAAATAAACTTTCTTGTAGAAATGCGAAAGAGGTATGCGATTTCGCATACCCTCTTCGCATATACCCTAAAAAGTCCCTAAACCCTAAACCAATACTTGATTTTATATCTTATGATATAATAGTCTATTTTTAAATTACCGTTCCTAATTTTTAAATAGCCACTTGTTATATTTTTTAATAAGTGGTTTTATTCTATTATCACTTTCAAACATAATCACATTAAACAATATCTATCTATATACCTTAACTCCTAATCAACATATTATCTAAGATTGAGTTTGAACATTGTTATATTTTTTAATAAGTGGTTTATTCTATTATCATTTTCAAACATAATCACATTAAACAATATCTATCTATATCAATGTTATGAAAATCGGACCGTTCATCGAACCGATCAAGCTACTGGTCAAATGGTTCATTAGTCCGACCAGTGGTTAAACCGGTTGAACCGTCATTTAATTTATTAATATTTTTAAATATATATAATATTTCATAAATGTAGTTAACTTAATTTTTAAGTTATTTAATTTATTGATACTTTAAAATTATAATATTTTATAAATATTAAAATAGTTGACTTATTTTTTAAAAGATTGATCTAACAGTATATGGATTAAGTAATAAAATAATAGGACAAAATTATAGAAAAGGAAAACTTCCTCCCATTCTAGATTAACTACTAAAATAATAGAACAAAAATTGTAAAAAAAAAATATATATATCCTTCCACTCCCACGGGCAAAAAGGCAAGCTAAACAGCATTTAAGAACACATTATATATTAAGATTTAGGGAATATATGCCATAATATAATAGTTTTTGTTTTCTTTTTTATACTTTTTTTTCCAATCAAGATGGCTGACAGCTTTTTGGTAGACTATTATAAAAAAAAAAAAAAAAAAAAAAAAAAAAAAAAACATAGTATAATAGTATATTGATGATGCATATAGTTTGCGCCTTTAACGTAACAGAAGAATAGCTTTATAAATGTGTTAGAACTTGTTCAGGTAAATTTAAAAAAATGCTGACCGGTTGAACCAACTATTTTTCACTGGTTTTGTCCGGTTTTAACCGGTTGAACCGGCCATTGACTGATTTTACTGATGGCCGGTTAATTCCTGAGACCGGACCGATGAGTTGGCCGGTTCCCGGTTCAACTAGTAGGACCGACCGGTCCGGTCCAATTTTCAGAACACTGATCTATTTACATTAACTCCTAATCAACATTTTATCTAATATTGAGGTTGAACATTATTATATTTTTTTACTAATAGTCTTTATTACATTATCACTTCCAAACATAATCACATTAAACAGTATCTATCTACATACATTAACTCCTAATCAACATTTTATCTAAGATTGAGCTTGAACATTATTATTTTTTTAATAAGTGGATTTATTTATATTATCACTTCCAAACATAGTCACATTAAACAATATCTATCTATATATATTAACTCCTAATCAACATTTTTATCTAAGATTAAGCTTGAACGTTATTATATTTTTTAATAAGTGGCTTTATTCTATTATCACTTTCAAACTTAATCACATTAAACAATATCTATCTATATACCTTAACTCCTAATCAACATTTTATCTAAAATTGAGTTTGAACATTATTATATTTTTTAATAAGTGGCTTTATTTATATTATCACTTTCAAACATAATCACATTAAACAATATCTATCTATATATACCTTAACTCCTAATCAACATTTTATCTAAGATCGATTGAGCTTGAACATTATTATATTTTTTAATAAGTAGCTTTATTCTATTACCACTTTCAAACATAATCACATTAAAACAACATTTATCTATATACCTTAACTCCTAATCAACATTTTATCTAAGATTGAGCTTGAACATTGTTATATTTTTTAATAAATGGCTTTATTTATATTATCACTACCAAACGCAATCACATTAAATAATATCTATCTATATACATTAACTTCTAATCAACATTTTATCTAAGATTGAGCTTGAACATTATTATATTTTTTAATACGTGGCTTTATTCTATTACCACTTTCAAGCATAATCACATTAAAACAATATCTATCTATATACCTTAACTCCTAATCAATATTTTATCTAAGATTGAGCTTGAACATTGTTATATTTTTTAATAAGTGGCTTTTTTTTTTATTATCGCTGCCAAACGTAATCAGATTAAATAATATCTATCTATATACATTAACTCCTAATCAACATTTTATCTAAGATTGAGCTTGAACATTATTATATTTTTTAATAAGTGGCTTTATTCTATTATCACTTTCAAACATAATCACATTAAACAATATCTATCTATATACCTTAACTGTTAATCAACATTTTATCTAAGATTGAGCTTGAACATTATTATATATTATAATAAGTGGCTTTATTTATATTATCATTTTTAAACATAATCACATTAAACAATTTATCTATACACCTTAATTCCTAATCAACATCTTATCTAACATTGAGCTTGAACATTGTTATATTTTTTAATAAGTGGCTTTATTCTACTATCACTTTCAAACATAATCACATTAAACAATATCTATCTATATACCTTAACTCCTAATCAACATTTTATCTAAGATTGAGCTTGAACATTATTATATTTTTTTAATAAGTGGTTTTATTCTATTATCACTTTCATACATACTCACATTTTGTTTTTTTCATAACGATAGGAAATCTCATAAAACCGGAACAGAAAAATACAATGTCTAGGGCAAATCCCGAATACAAAACATGAGCAACACTCAAATGCCGAAGGCTAATCCAGAGAGAACTACCAATGCTAGTAGACTAAACAATCACAGATAAATAACACCAAAGGCAGAACACAGTCTGAGCCCTCCAGTGAATAACAAATACTGATAAAAGCTAAACATACATCAAGAGAAGAAAGGAAACAAAAAACCAACCACTGAACTGTCAAAAGACAGACTTAGCTAAGCTTCTTGCCCCTAATGAGCTCTCTTGGTGCCAACACTCACAGCCTCTTGCCATTCAGTCCAAGCCCCCTTAAGTATGTCCCTTTCTGGTCTCCACACCCCCTCGAAGATACATAGATTCCTTGACCTCCAGAGCCACCACAAGATGTAAGTGGTTAACTCTATTCTTGCTTCATCCACAGCAGCATTCTTGATGGAACAGACATAGCCCCACCAGTCTTCAAAGCTACAGCTTTCAATATCAATACCATCCCACTGGACAGGAGCATGCTTCCACACCTTCTTGGCTCTAGGACATTCAAGGAGAATGTGCTCAATGCTTTCAGCAGATTCTCCACAGCAAGCACACATAACATCCAAAGCAATTCCCCTGCTCCTAAGTTTAGTGCAGACATGCAGAGCCCCAGAAACACATTTTCATAGGAAATGTTTTAGCTTACCTTTGAATTGGAGATGCCAAGTTTTGTGCCTGATTTTTTGATTCCTAATTGCTATGCTGCTACCTTCAGCTTTGTCCAGAGACAATAATTTCTTGGTGAGTAGGAAAGAATATGAGGATGCCACTGAGAATTTGCCTCTTTGCCCAATTTTCCAGTTCCATTATCTTCAGGTAGAGGATCAAGAGTCTTAATTTTTAGAACTTCTTCACAGTCTTCTACTTCAAAGAATTATCTCACCTTCCTTTCATCCCAATGATTATTATTTTTATCAATGATCTCTGCCACTTTAATTTGGCCATTGCCTGTGCCTTCCTTGAGTTTGGGACATCTTTTATGAATACGAGGCACCCAGTCAAAGTCATGGAGATGAACTGATTCTCTATTCCTTATGTCTACCTGAATCCCATCTTTCAAAATCCATCTAACTTTCCACCAAGATCTCCACAGCCATGATGAGTTCTGTTGGAGCTCAGCCTCAAATAAAGAAGAGTTTGGGAAGTACCTGCATTTCATTATCATGCTCATGAGAACATGAGGCTTGGTTAGGATTCTCCAGAGCTGTTTCACAAGCATAGCATCATTAAAGAGGGACACATCCTTGAATCCTAACCCTCCTTGATTCTTGGACATTGTCAGCAAGTCCTACCTTTTCTAGTGCAGCCCTTTTTCAAATTCTACTCCACCAAAATTTGGCAAAAATACTCGCAACTTCCTTGCAGATGTTTTGAGGGAGTTTGAAGCAAGCCATGACAAAGATAGGAAGAGCATTGAGTACTGATTTTATAAGTACCTCTTTGCCAGCAGTGGAGAGATGTTTATATTTCCAATTAATAATTCTGTTTTTGACAGCTTCAGTGACAAACCCAAAGACCTCTTTCTTAGATTGTCCAATCTCCAAAGGCTGTCCCAGGTACCTTGTAGATTTCTGAATTTGTATACCAGGGAATACTTGGCATACCTCCCTTTGGATAGAAGAACTGGCATTCTTACTGAAGAAGACTGAGGACTTTGCTATATTAACCTTTTGCCCAGAGAAAAGCTGGTATCTGTTCAATATTGATTGGAGAACTTGTGCTTGGTATCTGTCAGCTTTGCAGAAAACTAAGGAATCATCAGCAAATAACAGATGTGTGAGAATAGGAGAATTTCTAGCCAAGGATATGTCCCTAAAGACACCTCTCTCTTCTTCAGCAGTAATTACAGCAGACAAAACCTCAGAGACAAGTATGAAAAGGTAGGGAGCCAGAGGGTCTCTCTGCCTTATGCCTCTCTTAGCAGACACATAACCACTCAAATTACCATTGATCAAGAAAGAAAAGGAAACTGTAGTCATACACTCCATGATCCATTTAACAAACATAGCACAAAACCCATTTTGAGCATAGTAGATTTGATACAGCCCTATTCAATTTTGTCAAATGCCTTCATCATGTCTAATTTGATTGCCATATATACATGTTTCCATTTCTATGTCTATTCATAAAGTGCATCCCTTCTTGTACAATCACAACATTATCACTAATCAATCTCTCATACAGAAAAGCAGATTGAGCCTCATTCACACAACCATTGATACAAATCCTAAGTCTACTTGCTAGAATTTTGGAGATCAGCTTATAAACAACTGCACATAGACTGATAGGTCTGAATTGGCTGAGATATTCAGGGTTTGCACATTTAGGCACAAGAGTGATTATAGTGTGGTTCCAATAAGTAAGAAGCTTACCAGTTTGGAAGAAACTGACTACAGCTGGACACACATCTTCCTTGATAAGAGGCCAAAAATACTGAAAGAATATGGCTGGCATGCCATATGTGCCTGGAGATTTTCCAGGATTCATTGAGAAGAGGGCTGATTTGATTTCTTCTTCTTCTACGGGAGCCAACAGTCCAGCTTTATCTTCATCAGTGATAGTCTGTGGGATATTTTGGAGAAGAGATTCCCCACCATTTGAGCCTTCTGAGGTGAACAGGTTGTTGTAGAAGTCTTCCACATGAGCTTCAATGTCTTCTTTAGTATCACAGGTTCTCTGCTGATCAGTGATAAGCCTACTGATAGCATTATGTTTTCTTCTCTGTGTAACCCATGCATGGAAAAAGTGAGAGTTTTGATCTCCCTCTCTGAGCCATTGGGTTCTGGATTTTTGTTGCCATAATTGTTCCTCAACCAAGTTAGCTTCATCCAGTTCTCTTTGGACCTTATCCCATTCTGCCCAATTCCTCTTACCACCAGCTTCTCTCATCTCTTCCAGCTTCATGGTTAATTTCTCCATTTGAGATTTCGGGTCTTTTTCGAAATATTTGCTCCATTGGAGAAGGGCAATTCTTGATTTTGTATCTTCTCTTTAAGGCTGAATAGAGGGGTACCCCCTGATGGTCCTATCAGGCTTTTTGAACAACCTCATTAATGCTTTCTCTACCCAGCCATCTCTTATCAAACTGAAATCTTCTGTTGCCTTGAGGTTTGGAGGGCTCATCCTCAAATAACAGCAAGTAGTGGTCAGATGAGCTTCTGAAGAATGAGGTAGTCTGGGTGAGAGGAAATCTTCTGATCCAACCAAGAGAGGCATAGCCTTTGTCCCAGGCATTCTTCAACAAATCCCTCATTTGCTCTGTTGTTACCCCAAGTGTAGGGGTAGCCTTTGTGCTGAACTTCAATCATGCTCATATTGGCCAAGAAAGTTTAAAACCCCAAGAGACTGGTTTGTGGTCTTGGTCTTCCCCCTCTCTTGTCTTCAGCTTTTGCCAAGTCATTCCAATCACCAACCATACTCGATTCTTGGCCCCAGTACTCACTTTTAGCTTCAAAGTCTCTCCATTTAGTCTCTCTAGTAGGCTTATCAGTGCTCATGTAGAAAAACACAATCCTTCTAAACTGTTCATGGCTCTGCATTCTGAATTAAACTTCAATACAGTAGGATTCACATAATACCTGGTTCACCTCCACTTCATTACTCCATCCCAATAGAAGGCCACCACTTAATCCCCTAGGGTCCACTGATCTGCATCTATCTACAAATCCCAGCTTTTTACAAACAGTCTTAGTGAACATATTAGTGTTTTTGGTTTCAGACAAGAAAATAAAATGAGGGTGGTGGGTCCTTAAGGACTCCTTGAGCTGGGAAATTGTCGAGACCCCACCCAGGCCTCTACAATTCCACACCACAGCCCTCATTGATCACAGTGGGGCCAATTGAGGCTGGCCTTCTCCACTTGGTCACAATCGACTTTGGATTTTTTTGGGTCTGATTCCAAACCTTGGGTGTCCCCTTCCTCCATTGTGTTCAAAGTTGTACCACCTTGCCTTCCTCTTTTCAGATTTTGCATTTGAGAATTGAGATCTTTTTTCTGGTTCCTCTGGAGTTTCCCCACCTTAGTGTTGTCCCTCTTCCAGGTCCTTTATTTGGGTCCAGAGATTGCTAGAGGGCCAGCTGCCTGAGGTGAAGCCATTGTGGTAGAAGTGGTTCTTTGAAGCATTTGAGAAAAGTCTAGAGCCTGAGAGATGGCTTTGTGGATGCTAGGAGTATCATAGTTCTTAACTTCCTCTGTAATAATGAAGTCCATCTTGTCATTACTTGGAAGGTTCTGGATTGTTTGAGTTTGAGTGTGTTCCACTATGTTAGTGTTTTCTTGACTACAGATGACATCCTGTTTAGAGGAGCTGGATTCCACAATACTAAGATTTTTGGGAGAGTCTCGGGGGATTGAGGACTCTTCCACCACTTTATCTATGAGCAGTCTGCCTTCATTGATGGATGTATTATTTGGAGTAGAAGAAGACTGATTTACCTCATTTGGATGATCTGTTGCTCTATCAGCTGACCTGCTACTTTGTCCACCAGAAAATGTTGGGCTAAGTTCCACTGTTTTCAACCAACTACCATACTGGACTCTCTTGGTTTCTCCTGAAGCAAGGTCCTTCAACATACTCTGGAAATCTCTATCCAGATGTCCAACCATGCCACAATAATAACAGAGATTGATGAGCCGTTCATATTTGAAGCTGACAGTAATAATTTCATCTCCAAGCCTGAGAGAGGTACATCGAGGAATTGTCTTTTCAATGTCAACTGATACCAGCATTCTGATAATTCTACCTCCTGTGCCTACCGCATTAGTAATGCTAACATTTTTTACAGCTTTGAATACTTTCCCCATTTTGAGACCAAGATCTACACTCAGCCAATCCAATGGTAAGTTGAATACCTGGACCTGGAGATTAATCGATTGAAAGCAGCTGTCATTCTCCTTGATGCCTTTCCTCCATTCTTGTAGCACCAAGTATTGATTCTCGTAAATCCAGTTGGTTCCCATAAGAACTTTCTGCAGGTCACTTCTGTTCTCAAATATGAACTGGAAGAAATTGGCAGAGATTTCACAAACCTCCACCCCTAGTTGGATTCTCCATATCATTGCTATAGTTCTTTTGAGCCCTAGTAACGATGCCCGACGGTTCTCGATAACCTTGCCCACTAAACTGCGACCACATTCCTCCGCACTAACTTTGATATCCTTGTTGCTGATGTCAATGATGAGACTTTCATCACCAGATAAGGAGAAGTTTTTGAGCCTTTGCGCCAGATCATCCTCAATACACAGGCTGTCTCCTTTTCCCCCATTTGTGAAACTCGAAATCTCTAGCAAGAGAGCAAAATCTTGGAATGGAAATCGAAACAAGAGAGTAAGAGAATCAAGAAATCAAAGCCTTCAAAGAGGGAATATCGTCTTCAATTGAAGGTATCGAGCATCCATGAGAGAGAATTAAAATAACATAATCACATTAAACAATATCTATCCATATACCTTAACTCCTAATCAACATTTTATCTAAGATTGAGCTTGAACATTATTATATTTTATAATAATTGGCTTTATTTATATTATCACTTTCAAACATAATCACATTACACAATATTTATCTATATACCTTAATTCCTAATCAACATTTTATCTAACATTGAGCTTGAACATTGTTATATTTTTTAATAAGTGGCTTTATTCTATTATCACTTTCAAACATAATCACATTAAACAATATCTATATATCTATATACTTTAATTCCTAATCAACATTTTTTCTAAGATTGAGCTTGAACATTATTATATTTTTTAATAAGTGGTTTTATTTATATTATCACTTTCAAACATAATCACATTAAACAATATCTATCTATATACCTTAACTCATAATCAACATTTTATCTAAGATTGAGCTTGAACATTATTATACTTTTTAATAAGTGGCTTTATTTATATTATCACTTTCAAACATAATCTCTTAAACAATATCTATCTATATACCTTAACTCTAAATCAATATTTTATCTAAGATTGAGCTTGAACATTATTATATTTTTAAATAAGTGGCTTTATTCTATTATCAATTTCAAACATAATCACATTAAACAATATCTATCTATATACCTTAACTCATAATCAACATTTTATCTAAGATTGAGCTTGAACATTCTATTATGACACTTGTAGCACTGCTCCAGTAAAATGTTTAATTCATTGGACTGGATTTTTTCCCTCCATAATTTCAGGTATGCGAATGATATGCGATTTATTGCACATTGTTCATCGTTTTGCGAATAAAGGTTGCGTAAAATGACAACTGTTTTACTGAAAAGGTCGCCTCTTCTCCGAAACGTTCCCTCAGTCCTCGGCGCATTAAAAACAATTATTTATATATTTTACGTTTATTTTTTTAACCAAATATGCGAAATAGAATGCAATTTATTATCATCACGTTATTCGAACGACGTACGATTCATCGCATTTTGTTTGCAGTTCTATGAATTTGAAGATTCGCCTTTTCTCTGAAACATCCCCGCAGTCTTCGGCGCATTAAAAACAATTATTTGTATTTTACGTTTATTTTTTTTAACCAGATATGTGAAATAGAATGTAATTTATTGTCACCACGTTACGTTTATGAAGTGCGATTCATCGCATTTTGCTCGAAGTTCTGCGAATTTGAAGAGTTGCCTCTTCTCCGAAACGTCCCTTCAGTCTTCGGCGCGTTAAAAACAATTATTCATATTTTATGTTTATGTTTTTTAAACAGATATTCGAAATAGATTGCAATTTATTGTCATCACTTTATTCGAATGAAGTGCGACTCATCCCATTTTGTTCATAGTTCTGCGAATTTGAAGAAACGTCCCCTCAGTCTTCGGCGCATAATAACGGCGTGCGTATCAAGGAGGATAGATATCTTCTTGAGTCTTCTATAAAGGTAACTGAGATGAGACAATTGAATTAGGATCAGGACCATTTTCTCAAGAACTCTTCAACTCTCGATTTTTCGGCTGGTTCAGGAAAATCGAGAGTTGAAGAATTCTTGAGAAAATGGTCCTGATCCTCCTTTGTCTTTGAGGGCATTCTCCCTTTCTCCGTCGTAGCCTCCTCAATCTAGTATACCCCAGGAGTCCAAGTACTCGCTCTGGAGATCCCACATCTGCCTAGGCACATGGTCACCTCACATAAAAACATTCGAGGCTGAAAAAGCTGTTGGCGACTATGTGTTTGGGATGGCGTGGAATCTCCGATGAATTGCTTGGTCTTCCGGGGTTTACTAGATTGAGGCGCCTACAACGGCGAAAGGAGCACACCTTGAAAGACAAAGATGCTTGTTCTTCCGGGGTATACTAGATTGAGACTGTAAAATGTTTACCGAAAGTCAAACCAGGGATATAAATCCCATTCTCCGTTTCTCTCAACCTCCGTATAAAATCCACTCCCAGACAGATGTAAAAACGAAGATTGAAAGTCAATCAAGGGATGGCTAATTCGTTCAATTCGCAGACCTATCCCATCAACTTAACTAGCTCCCCATGTTCCTTAACCTTCAGCACACGTATCCAATTGCTTCTGATCTTTCAAACTGTTGTTGAACTCGCTGTCATAGCCTCCTCTATCTAGTAATTCGTTTGTACCGTTGTAAGGTTACTTGTAAATTATTTTAGTCGATGTAAAGTAGTTGAGTCGATGTACAATTGCGACATACATACGTCGCTTATTATTCACCGAATTTCTGCATAATTTATTTTATAAAAAATTAGTCGACGTAGAGTAGTTTGAGTCAATGTAAAATTGTGACATACATACGTCGCATGTTATTCGCGGAATTGGTGCATAATCAATTTTATAAAATTTATTCTTTTTTAAAGTTCTTTGTATGTGAATTAATAATAAATTGAAGACTGCAAATAAATCTGCGAGTATTACTTCGAAACAATTCCGCATAAAAATTGCATAACACTCGTACTATAACGAATAACATATATTTTTTATGTTTCTTTTTTTAAATTTTCTATTTTGCGACATACGAATTTGCGTCATACGAATGTTGCATATTAGTCCGCGAGTTTGTAAATAATTAATTTTATAAAATTAATTTTTGGAAAGTTCTTGGTCTGACTAAATTACTAATAAAATTGAAGACAGTTAGGCGAATGAACCTGCGATTATTACTCGAAACAATTTTGCATAACTACCGTATAACACTCGTACTATAACGAATAAGATATATTTTTTTATGTTTGTTTTTGTAAATTTTCTTTTCTGCGACGTACAAAATTGCGACATACAAGCGTCACATATTTTTCGCAGAGTTGGTAAATAATAATTTCTGGAAAATTCTTGTTCTTTGACTAAATTATTAATAAATTAAATAAAACTATTAGGTGAAAAAAAACGGTGCGTAACATTTGGTAGCAAATACGTTCATCCTCCTCTGTCAAGTCCATGCCACGGAAGCGAATCGCGATCTTTTAATAGGGTGAAATCCCTTCCCTTTTTTATGCAAACATGCGCCTCCTTGGTTTTTTTTTTTTTTT
>CACSLK010008833.1:2868328-2883081 GCA_902706635.1 Striga hermonthica
TGCGAATCAACCCAGTTGTGCGATTATTATGGGATATGATATGGGAATCGCACAATCAACCCAATTGTGCGATTATTATGGGACATGTTATGCGAATCGCGCAGTCAACCCAGTTTCACTACTTTCTGTTAGTCAATCGTATGCATGTCACAACATAGGGCACCAACACAATATTTTTCCTGTTAAAAGTATTGTTTCCGATAAGTTGCTTTACAGTTAAAAACTCCAATGAGGTACATAACATTACATACCGTCTCCATCTTCATCTAAATTGTCATGGAATGGACGTGATGGACAAGATGATGATTTGTGACTTGTTTCTTTACAAGTACGACATCTCCTTGGGCGTCTCCATGTTGTTCTTGGATGAGGAGTTGGTGCGTTTTGACCTTCTTCATTTGAAAAAAAGTCATTAACACCATCGTATAGAGGGAACTTCGCCCTGTTATGCCCGGTGACCCCGCACCGAGAGCACATGTGCTGACGCCGTACTTGACGTGTTGACCCTTTCCAACGGAATATCGTTGAGTCCATGGCCGACCTGCTTGTTTGGGATCATTTGGCGGAGTTACCTATTATACGCATAATTTCTGGGGGCAAGTGCCATTCATCTGGATGCGAGACGGGGTTAATGGTGCTTTGGTACATCCTTGCAACTGAGTAAGTTTTGTAATGGTCATTAACAAAATTCATTATATATAACCCGACTTCCCTGTTACATATCATAAATTTGCATATCATATTAGAATATAATATTTTTTTACAGAAAAAAAGGATAATGTTGTTTGGTAAACATTACCAAATGGCCGTAGATGCATGTAAGTAAGGTAGTAGATCTGTCTCAAACACACGACACTCACATGTTCTTGCCTCTAAATCTACCACGTAGGATCGTTTTTCTTCTATAACCTTATAATGTTGCATGCCGAGTGTAGTAATGGATAAAGTACGACTTTTCTCAAACAAAGGATCCAGCCGTAATTGAGTCCACTGTGTTAGTGGATGATTGCGACTCTCAGCGGATGCACGCCTAACAATAAACCATTTCTCTATCGTTGCCCGAACACACTCCACCAACGAGCAAACGGGTAACATCCTGGCCCATAGGAGTTTGTTATTCATACTTTCGCAGGATGGATGTCATGAATCCATAGCGTCGTACAGGTGTAAAATGCCTCGCCCAAGCATTTACCGGAATTTCATTAGTTAGCTTCTTAAATGCTTCGGGTTTTAGGCTTTGGATGGATGACATGTAACGATAGAAGTTTTCACGCCGATAACAATATGTCGCCTTGTAAAATATGTCCAAGACAGATTTCCCAAACGGCCTCATTTGTTTTGTGATGTGATAATAGCAAAATGAATGATGTGCCTCGGGGAACATTATTGGGACAGAACTTATGATAGACTCATGTCTATTCGATACGATGAGGAGGTTATCAGGACAACCATAAGCCGTTTTCAATTGAGTCAAAACCAACTCCAAGTCTTACGACACTCTAGATCACCAATGCCAATTGCGAGGGGAATGATTTGGTGATTCCCGTCCAATGTGGCTGCAACAAACATAATGCCCTTGTATTTTCCCTTCAAGTGCGTACCATCTATCACCATCACCGAGACACTAGCTCGTTGAAAGCCTCAATGCTAGCTCCTAGAGCAAAGAACAAGTTTTTGAGTACCTCGTCATCTCGTTGCAGTTGGACAATTGTACCTGAATTACAAACATGCAGCATGTGCAAGTAACCGGGAAGCCACCCCCATGATTCTTCATGACCTCATGAACTTATTCAAAAGCACGGTGTCTTGCTCGTACGGACACATTGTAGCTGATCGACAAACCATGCTCCTCCCGTATTTGGTCAATAATTCTCCATGTAGATACCGTCTGGGGATTTGTCTGAACAGTTGGTGCGTAAATATGAGTGAGAACCTTGGAATTAGCCGATCAGTGTCGATTCTGCGTCAAACTCCCTTCGCATGTATGCTCGAGTTTCAAAGTAGTGATTCTCCATACATTTCGATTTGCCCTTGCACATAACTTGTATGAACACCCTTCATACTGACAAATAGATAGTAACCTAAAAGTGCAGGATTTGGGTGTTCGACGCTCAACCTTTTGTTGCAAGTGATACAGTTGGATGACACAAATTAACTGATCTTTCGAAAGAAAGATAGAACCCAAGGATAATTCTAAATTTTTCGAGGGTAATTGGATGGGTTATCTATCTAATCCAGCTATAGTGCGCGGCATAAGAAGGGACCACATTCGTGGCTCAACGTCGGATTGCCGTATGCTATCTGGATTCATATATGCAAGACTTTCAACCTCAATATGGTCGATAATTAATCTTAGCTCTTCAATATGCTCGCAATACCACGCCCTGAAAAGCTTGAACATTTGCTTCTCATTGACCTCGTTGTCTTCGTCACCTGAATCATCATTGTGCGTGTTGGTTTGGTCATTATTATTGTCATCGTCACGAGAATGACCTGGTTGGTTCGAACAACCCGCGGTTTGATCATCAGCACCCCGAGGATATCCAATATGTGTAAATGATCTAGGGCTTGGTTGATGTGAATATGCGGCCTCGTGGAAAAATGCAGAACTACCAACACCAAAAGAACTAGAAAATACACCTTGGGACACCATCATTTGAGGCAATCTTTGTTGTGCCATCCCCGGAATCCCTACATTTACTCGCTTCTCCAACTCCACGTAAATGTTGGGATTTTTTTGTTCTTCAATCAGCTCTAAGATATCGTCCCTGGATTCGATTTTCATCTTCACAACCCGTTCCCTTCCATCAAATACTGCCCACAATATGTACTCAAAATTACAAGGATCGGCTATCAATAATGCTTGAACACGAAAACTACTTCAGAATACATTTGCTGGCTGTAATTTTTTCTCATCAGCTCTTCCACTCCATCAAGATATGAACTCCCGGAAAACGTACCACCATAGCTCACCATACTCTCACACGGTTGCTAGCCATTCAAATAAGTGAACAACAAAAGGAATTAAAACGAAAAAAACAGAAAAATGCAGTAGATGAATAGTGCAGACGTTAAATTGTTAGAGATCACTTTTTTTTTGCCTGCATGATAAATGCAGAGACAAAATCCTCACCTGTGAAAAAAAGTCAATTAATGAGGTGCGTAACGTATGCGATAGATATGCGAACAAATTTTGAATAGTCGTAAAATTGCTAGGTCGATATGGCCCTGTGAAAAAATGGCGCATAATCATCAAATAAATTAAGCTTTATTCGATTTTTTTATGCGATTCTTAAATATGCGAGCGAAAAAATGTAGCATAATTGTCAATTATCCGGCAGATATATACGAATTTTTTTTGCATATTTTTAAGTTACGTGATTGACTTGGATATGCAATTACCAGAAAATGTGAAGTCAACAAATTATGCGAATGATCACTGCTCTTCTTCTCCAATCGCTCAAATCCCGGACTCCATCCATTCGCGCTAAGTTGGCTCCCTTAGCGGTTGTCTGGGATAGTCAGTGGACGGCCTCCTCTGCTCCTCCATGGCGCCAGCGCCCCTGGTTTTTGTTTCTTCGCCTCTGAATTAGGGCTAGGGTTTCGGTAGTTCTTTTCTGCTCGAAGGCTGCCGAAATTCAGGGGTTTCGGAGCAAGGCGGGGGTGGTCGCGGGTGGAGATGCTTGTGCCGCTTGATTTGTCTAGGTCGGGGCACCTCTTCTCAGCCAGGTTGAAGGATTGCTGCAGGCGGTTTTTTAACTTCAGCGGGGGTCTGGCCGTCAGATCCTCGTTTGTAGGGGGTGGCGGGTCAGGTCTTCTCTTTTCGAGTTGGTTTGTTTGGAGGTATGTCATTCGGGCTGGGTCGGGCAGGGATGCCACTCATATCCTTCTTCCCCTTTCTCGGTTATGAGTTCGGGGAGACCAACGGTCCCCGGAGTAGGCTAGTGGTGTTAGGCTACTTCAGATGGGTGTCGGATCGGCTAGTGGTGTTTGCCGGTTGGGGTTTTCATGGCTTTTTGCGGCTGGAGTGTGGGTCGGGTTCTTGGATTGTTTTTGGGGCTCGGGTCATCGTCTTGCTAGGCCTTTCGCAGTAGTGGGCGTGGTATCGGAGCTTTGAATCTCTCTTCGGAATCGGATTTGTCTGTTGTCCTTTCAGGAGTATCTGCTTAGGGAGGCTATGTTGGCCTCAGTCAGCCCGAGTGTGAACTTATTATCCTTTTGGGACCACACATTCGGGCATTACCCCGTTGGGGCCGTTTTAGTGTTGAGTTTTGGTGTTGGGTGTTTATTACCCTGTTAGGGTCGTCTTTATTGTTGAGTTTTGGTGTTGGGTGTTTGTCAGCTGATGTTGTATTTGCACATTTGTGTCGTTTTATTAAATTTCTATCTTTCCAGAAAAAAAAAAAATAACAAAATAAAAAATTATGAGAATTATATGCGAATGATTTTCGCATAGTCATAAATTTGCAAGGTCGATATACCCCTGCGAAAAGAAGGCGCATAATCATCGTAAATTATTTTGCATTCGATTTGGATATGTGATTCTTAAAAATGCAAAACATGTTCACATATTTGTAAATTATGCGTTTGATGTGGATATGCAATTACTAAATAAGCAAAATGTTTTAGCATAGTCATAAATTATGCGGCCAGTTGGATATGCGCTGGTTCATTTGGACATGCGAGTGTAATATCGCATAGCATTTCATGAATTTTGGGGTGTAAAAGAAGCTATTTGACGGGATGGTGTGTAAAAGAAAGAATAGATATATAACGGGGTGAAAAATATTTTGACCCATACTCTTATTGGATTCTAATCTGATTTGGTTTAATTCTGACTAGGTTCGGAAAATACTACATTCTCGGTTCAGCTAAACCGATGTTTTGAACTAAAACTCCCGAACTGTCTGGATTGTCCAGACTGATTCGGTTGAACTGGGATTCTTCGAACAGTCTGGACTGGTTTGACTGAAGTGGACTGACGGTTCACTGGACTCAGCGTACGGGCACGCAGTCGGTGGCCCAACATCGACGATCGGACGAGAGTGGGACACGTGTGTAGGACGTCGATACGCGTTGAGGATACGTGCTAATGCACGCCGGTAGTTACTCTCGCTACGAGGCACACAGCCTCGATAGCCTTCTTAGGCTCGGTTACGTTCCCGTTGATGACTCATAGGCTCGGTTAGTTGGTTACTTTCGCTACAAGGCACACGGCCTCGAGGCACATGACTCGTTTATAATCTTATGACGTCAAAATTTATTAAAACGCGATTAAACTCGGTTCCAAAAATTATTCGATTATTAGAACCGAATAAAACTAGGGTTCTCGACTCCCACAAAACCTAACTTATTTAAAGCCGATATTTAAATCCTAAGTTCTATGTTATTTATTAGGATTTTAGGTCCAATAACTGTAGCTAAATCAGAACAAGATTAATTTCTAAAAATACCGCTAAAAGAGGCTAAAGTTCTGAATTTTAAAGCATACAAATTATCTCCAAAAAATATGAAACTTTAATCACAACAACATCACTATATTTATAATTTTTGGTAAAAATTCTCAAAGCAAAAAGCAGCTCCTAACTCGGTCAACTAAAATCGGACATTATCGATTCAAGTTCACAAAATCCGTTCGCCTATGAAAAAAACTCCAAAACTCACCAAAATTGAATTTAAGACTCAAGACATCTAAATATGATTTATAAATTTGGAATCATAATTTTCGGATCAGCCCACAATTTATTACGAACTTCTTGCCATTTAAATTAATACAATCTTACAAATTCATATCTCACTCAAAATATTTATCTATCATTTTTATAATTTAATATAACTTATATCTAATGCCATGGAGTAAGGTTTCAACTAATATGCCTCTCAAAGAACTCGAAACAAAAATCGGTAAAAGTAAAGGCTAAGGGAATGCTCGATTGGATGGTTGGGTCGGCTCGCTTGGATTGGCCGGTTCAGGGTTGAGAGGGCTTGAATCAGACGTGAGGGCCTTGGTTCTAAACTGACCAATCTGACAGGTCGCTCGTTGGCATGTTCGGGAGGAGCTAGGGTCGCTGATCTGGCTCAGTTGGTTCGCGTGTGTGGTGGGATCTATGAGGATCTCGTTATGTACAAGTCACGAATTTAATAGCAAACGTAAACTATGAGCAGCAGATCTAAAGGTTTGACGTAGAAAACTTACGGCTTAAATTTTCTGAATCTGGAAGATTCTGGTAGACCAGGATGAGCACACGAACACGTCAGGATCACGAACGGGACGTCGACTCGCGAGGACGATTCGTGTGTGTTGGTCGGGTAGCCGGGTTTGCGCGTTGCGGTCACCGAGTGGCATCGCGATCGGTGTCATGGCTCTGGCTTGGGTCGACGGTCCGGCTGGTCGGGCTCGTCGCGGGGTCTACTCCAGTTGATCACAGGGTTGATGAATATATGTATCTCAATAAGCTCGGGATCTTCTACTGTGAGTAGTCGAATTATTTAATGGACATTATATCTTAAACATGGGAAAGTAATTCGGGTAATTATTATTGGAATCTCAATTGCAAATTGAGCTAGGAAAAGGGAGTGCAATAATATTACTTTAGTGGCCCATAATATTATTTAATTAACTAGAAGAGTGAGCTTCGCCTACAGTTAGTCTAATTAATTAAGGAGCCCTATTCCTAATCTCCTAAGGGTCCCTACTGTAGCTCTATATATACACCATTAGGCTCATAGAAAAGAGAAGAAGAGATCAGATTCTCCTATGTCATATATATAATATCGCGCGCCTCTCTCTCTCTCTATCTCTCTCAATTTTATGTCCGAGCTTTATCTTTTTCTTGTTGCTCCACCGATACAAGTTGAAGAGGTGTTTTGAGATATACAGTAGAAGATCTCGAGGTTATTGCGATGAATATATTCATCAACCCCTTGATCAACCGGAGGAGACCCCGCGACGAGCCCGACCTACCGACCGCCGACCCGACGAGCTAAGACCCACTGCGACCCAGCCGGAGCCCCGACGCTGATCGCAACGCGCCACCCGGTGACCGCAACGCGCCAACCCGACGACCTGGTAGCCCACACGACTCGTCCTTGCGAGCCTGACGTCCTGTTCGTGATCTCGACATGTCCGTGTGCTCATCCCGGTCAACCTTAATCTGCCAGATTCAGAAAATTTTAAGTCATAAGTTTTCTACATTAAACCTTTAGATCCGCTGCGCATAGGTTTACGTTTGCTATTGAATTCGTAACTTGTACATACCGAGATCCTCATAGATCCCAACAAATGGTATCAGAGCACTTTTTTTTTAATAAACATCCCAGAGTGGGATGGGGGGTTGAGGTTGCACCTCCGACCTGTGAATATAAAGACCCAGAGAGGGCTAATAAGTCAATGGTCTACATCAAAGTCGAAAATACATAGGGTAACATAAAAAAAAACATAGAAAAATAAAAAAGTACAAGGATCACAAAAATATCCGATGTGAATCTAAAATCAAATCATCATAAAAGGTCGTCCTGGTCAGAGTGACCTGGCCTGGGGTCCAAAATGTCAAATCTAATCAGGGCAAGTGGTGACGGTCAACCGAATCTGAAAGATGGGTACTCTAGCTGGTCCATCCGAATGAGCGTTCGAAGCTGGAGGGGAATGTCCTCAGGAAGAAGGGTGCATCTCTGGGGTATAGATGCCCCCGTGCTAGCAAGAAAATCAGCGGGCCGATTCCCCTCCTGGAATATGTGTGAGACCTGGTAATGGATCGAGCGGAGGGTGTCTCTGATCGAGCGGAGGGTGTCTCTGGTAATGGATCGAGCACTTGGCTAATTCATTTTGTACAAAGTTTGAATTTTTTACGGCTTTATTTGACAAGATGTGTTCAAACGCAGCCATATATTGGATTATATTAGCATAACTTGGTTTTGCAGGAATTAGTTTAATCCATTATTATGGCCTATGTGTTTGATGAATGTTGTTGAATGTGATTTATGGTTTTAAATTTGTTTTTAAAGCCTCAGACATGTTGATGAACTTATGGTTGAATGCTTGTAATAATTATTCGTCCAGGGGTTGACCGGATAGATTTAATTATTTGTTTAGAAAACATGTACATCCGTTCGTTGGATTTAGGATCGGATTTTGCAATTTTGTAAATTATATTTTTCGTATTGTGACCGTGTGTTGATGACCGGGAGATCAGAAGAGATCAATGAGCCTCGAAAAACAACCAGACCGGAGCCCGGTGGAGACGCGCGTCACACACGAATAAAAAAAATTCGCCGGATTTTTCGAACATCGGCGGGCGGCGGGCGGCCAACGACGGTGGTTAAGGGCAGGTGGAGAGGTTTTTACTTGGTGGACAAGTACTACAATATCAATCAAGATTTTTCTGTAGTGGGAGTTCCACTTGAATAGAGAAAGAATATACAAGGTTTCCTTATTTAATGGGACTAAAATTTTATTGCCATAATAGTATATTTATTTATTTAAATTTTATTATGTGCATTAAATTATTTAGTATGCATGTTAATTATTTATTTTGCTTTGGATTAATTTAGAATTACATATTTATTTATGCATTTCAATTAATTAATGCATTTGCATGAGATTAAATTGGAATTGCATAAATATTTAAATATCAAAAAATCCTCATTTAAATTATACTAAGTTTGAGAAAGAATTTTAAGTTAAAGTTAGTGTTAAAATTCCTAAGGCCCCCATTTCTAATTTGTTGGTAATTCAATTAACTGAAGTATGGGTTTCCCCACAGATGACATCACTAAATTAATTGTAGGTAATTACCAGAACAAATTTCTAAAATTAGTCTGTTAGAGGAAATCTTAAGAGAGCGTACGGGCCTCCCCACGGGATGTATACTCAATTTTGACGAACTTAGGATTAATAAATGGGATTCACTTAGAATGCGATTTATTTATAAACTCCCCACGGGGTCCCTGAATTTATTGTATGGCCAAATGGAGACCGACTAATAATATCGTTCGTCATAAATTGACTTACGGAAAATAATGGGTTCTTGAAAAACCTTTCTCTTGTGAATGTTGAGTATGTAGGTCGAACCATGTAGCATACTTACTCACGATGTGTAGAGATGTTGATGGATCTAAGTTAATAATGTTTTGAGAATATCAATATTAATAGTTAAATTCAAAATGTTTAATCTGTAAATTATTTTCGTGTTTCTCAGGCTATATTCATCATGTCGTTCAATCCATTATTTGTCATTCTAAAAGAAAATCGGCTTACTGGTCCTAATTACATTGATTGGAAGAGGAACTTAAACATAATATTGACTGCTGAGAGTTATAAGTTTACTATCACAGAAACTTGTCTGGGCAGAGCCCGCCACTGATGCTCCTGAGCAGGAGAAAGGGGAGTATGCCCGGTGGAAGAAGGCTGACGAGATGGCAAAGTGTTACATTCTGGCATCTATGTCGAATGTTCTTCAACATTAGCATCAGTCTATGAACACTGCGGCAAGTATACTTCTCAATCTCAGGAATATGTTCGGACATCAGTCTACGGGTGCTAGGCAAGAGACTATGAGTGCTCCGATGAGTACGCGCATGGCCGAGGGCACACCCATGAGGAAGAATGCTCTAAAGGATATGGCACTGCTATGATCTTGAGGTTATGGGAGGTTTTATCGACTGGGAAACTCATGTTGATATGATACTCCAATCTCTGCCGAAGAGCTTTGATCAGTTCCGATTAAACTACAACATGCACAAGATGCATAAGGCTCTTCCAGAACGGCTAGCAGAGCTTTAGTCGACAGAAGCCTAATTCACTCAGGCTCCTCAGGTGCTAGTCGCCGAGCGGGCTAGACCTTCCAGGCCTCACAAGGGCAGAAAGAGAAAGAACTCTGTAGGAAAGGCGAAGGCATAGAATGCTCCGGTTGCCCCGCGACCAGTCCCTCAAGTCTGGAGGTAATGAAAAAGGAGATCCACGATAATGTTGTCAGATGGCCCAGGACGAGGAAGGACGGACCAACAAAGCCCAAGAGTAACTTGTATTGTCGATTTCACAAGGACTACGGGTACAACACTGACAATTGCACGCACCTCAAACGCGAGATTGAGAGGTTGACCAAAGTTGGGCACCTGATGGAATTCATATATAAGGACCGCGAATGGTCAAGCAGAAGGAGAGAAAGAAGTAGGAGCCCGCACAAGAGGGCGAGAACCCCGGAAAATGAAGAACTTCCTCAGATAAGAGGAGTAATACACATGATATTTGGTGGGCCAACTGACGGGAATTCAAATCGAGCAAAGAAGGCGTGTGCTCAAGGGCGGCATGCTAAGGTCGAAGTGCAGCAAGTCAATGAGGGTGGCCAGTGGTGAATTTTGGACCAGCAGACATGGGAGGGGTCGAGAGACCTCATAATGATGCCCAGATGATAACCGCCCAAGTGTCGGACTATGAGGTGCAAAGAGTGTTTGTCGACACCAGGAGCTCGGTGAACGTGATCTTTTACAATTGTCTCAAAAGGATGGAACTCGGCATTGATCTCACACCTCTGCATATGTCG
Organism: Striga hermonthica; assembly: GCA_902706635.1. Classification (NCBI taxonomy): domain Eukaryota; kingdom Viridiplantae; phylum Streptophyta; class Magnoliopsida; order Lamiales; family Orobanchaceae; genus Striga; species Striga hermonthica. The sequence goes on from CACSLK010008833.1 coordinate 2,878,870, forward strand.
TTGTTTAATTTAAATGGATCAGAAGTCGCACCCCTAGGGAACACCATGCTGGTTGTTGTCCTAGGGGAGGGTGACTTGAGGAAGGTGAAGATGGTGAGATTCGTGGGTCGATGTGAAGTCGGCTTACAATGTAATTCTGGGGACGTCAGTACTCAATGCTTTCCAAGACATCGTGTCGACTTATCACATGAAGTTAAAATTTTCAGTTGGAGATCGAGTGGGGGAGGCCCGAGGAGATCAAAAGTTGTCGAGAACCTGCTATCAAATAGCAGTAAAAACCAACCAACGAGTCGAGATCAAAGAGGGAAAGAAACCGATGTCGAGTGAGAAAAGGCCGAGGAGTAGCGACCTCGAGCCACAAGGAGAATTGATGGAGATCCAAATTGGAGAGACGAAGGATCAGACCACTAAAGTAGGGAAAGATTTGTAGGACGAGTTGCAGAATCAACTTATAGCATTTCTGGAGGAGTTCAGGGATATATTTGCTTTCACCCCAGAAGAACTGACGGGAATCGACCCTGGAATCATGGAGCACGAACTCAATGTTGACCCCCACAAGAAGCCAGTGAAGCAACGACTTAGACATCACGTAGGAGAGATCGACAAGGCAATTGAAGTCGAGGTAGATAAGTTATTGCGAGCAGGACACATCAAAGAGGTCCAGTTCCCATAATGGATATCTAATACGGTAATGGTGAGGAAGGCATTGAACAAATGGCGCATGTGCATCGACTTTCGAGACTTGAACCTGGCGTGCCCAAAGGATCACTACCCGTTGCCAAGAATTGACCAGCTGGTCGACTCCACAATTGACTGCGAGTTGCTGAGCATGATGGACGCATCTCAAGGGTATCACCAAATCCCCTTGGCCTTAGATGATCAAAGTAAAGTGAGTTTCGTGACGAGTAAAGGGACATACTGTTATGTCGTCATTCCCTTCAGACTCAAGAATATGGGGGTGACTTACCAAAGATCGATGGATCAAATGTTCAAACCACAGGTTGGGTGTAATATGGAAGTATACGTTGACGACATCTTGGTAAAGCAAATCCTCAACTTCACACCCAGACGATTTAAGGGAAACATTCAAAACCCTTAGAGCGTTTGGGATGAAGTTGAACCCAAGCAAATGCGCCTTTGGAGTGAGGGCGGGGCAATTTTTGGGATACGTCGTTACAGAACGAGGAATTGAGGTAAACAAGGACAAGGTGAAATCCATACTTGACATGGCCCCACCGCGAAACATAAGAGGAGTACAAGTCCTGACGGGAAGGATTGTAGGTCTGATCAGGTTCATTGCCCGAGCGGCCGAGAAGAGTTTTCCCTTTTTTTTTTTTAAATTGCTAAAAAAGAAGACGACTTTCTTGTGGAGTGACGAGGCGCAAATGGCATTTGAAAAATTGAAAGAATTCTTGAGCGAGTTGCCCTTGTGTACCAAACCCGAGACTGGTGACGAGTTAGTGTTCTACATCTCGGTGGGAGTGGTTTCTTTGAGTTCGGTGTTGCTGCGAGAAGACGGAGATTCCCAGCATTCAATATATTATACCAGTCGAGTACTCCAAGGAGCTGATACGAGATACTCTGAAGTCGAGAAAGCTGCTCTAACTCGGTGATAACGGCGAGGAAGTTGAGGCCATATTTTCTAAATCATATGGTGGTGGTAAGGACAAACTTTCAACTCGAAGAAACATTGGGGCGACCTACGGTGTCAGGTCGACTTGTTAAATGGAATGACGAATTAAGCGAGTACACCATTAAATACGAGCCCAGACGTGCGATCAAAGCCCAGGCACTGGCTGATTCCATCCAGGAATGTACTAAGGGAGAAGAAAAGAAATGGATAATGCATGTTGATGGGTTCTCTGCAGCCAAAGGATCTGGATGGGAATCGTCCTCGTGACTCCCGAGGGTGAGGAACTCGACTTTGCCATCAGAATGGGGTTCAAAGCCTTGAACAATGAAGTGGAATATAAAAAACTTATCAAAGTGATTCAACTCACAATTGGTGGCGGAGCAACAGAGGTCATGGCACATTCTGACTCACAACTCATCGTGGGACAAGTAATGGGAAATTGCGAAATTAAAGATGATCGGATGCTAAAATATGTCGAGGAATTCAAAGCCTTATGCAGGGTTTGGAGAAATTTTAGTTAACACAGGTCCCACGAGAGAAAAATAAAAGAGCTGACTGGTTGGCGAGAATCGCAAGCTCAAATAAAGGGAAGATGGGAAATCGTATTATAACCATGCACTTGGAAGGAAGTGTTTTGGGCGAAGCAATGGAAGTCGACGAGAAGGATGATTGGAGGAAGTCGATTCGTGAACTCTTGCAGGGTCGAGTGCCTACGGGAGACAAGCAAGAGGCGGACAAAGTTGCTCTATACTTAAGCAAATACTTTGAAGTCGATGGGATCTTACATAAGAAGTCGTTGGTCGGGCCCCATCTGTGGTGTGTTTCCGAAGAAGAAGGAATTCATGTCCTGAGAGAAATTCATGAAGGATGTTGTGGAACACACATAGGATCTCGAGCCCTAACCTGAGAAGCCTTGCGAGCAGGCTACTATTGGCCTAAGATTCGAGCAGCGACATAACAATTGGTACACAAAAGCAAAAAATGTCAACGCCATGGGCAAATCACTCACATTCCGGCTGAATATATGACGACAATTAACTCTTCAATCCCCTTTGCCTAGGGTCCGTTGCTAATGGGAACGGGACAAAGGAAATTCCTTGTAGTCTCAGTTGACTACTTTAGCAAGTGGGTCGAGGCGGAGCCCTTGGCAAAGATCACAGAAGAAAAAAATGATACAGTTTCTATTCAACAACATCTTCTATCAATTTAGAATTCCTAAAGCGTTGATTTCAGATAATGGGAAACTATTCCAAGGGAAACGGATCCAAGCATGGTGCCTCGACATGGGGATTAAGCAGCGATTTGCCTCAGTTGCACATCCTTGGGCGAATGGCCAAGTTGAAGTAACAAACAAAACCATCCTCCAAGGATTGAAAAAGAGGTTGGAGAAGGCATCATGAGCTTGGGTCGATGATCAGACAACCGTCCTATGGGACTATAGGACGACTCCGAGAAGTTCGACGAGACAATCTCCATTTCACATGGTTTACGGAATGGATGCACTCCTGCCCATCGAAATCAGCTTGAACTCTCACAGGTCAACATTCTATAAAGGAAAGAAAAATGAAAAGATGATCGAGTAAGCCCTCGACCTGATTGAGGAGGGACGAGAAGAAGCGTGGGTACGATCCGTCGAATACAAGCAGAAAATGCGCGCAACTTTTGATAAAAAAGACTGAACCGGACGTTTTCAAGTAGGGGATCTCGTCCTCAAACGAGCGGACGCTCTCAAACATATTGGGAAGCTCGATGCTAATTGGGAAGGACCTTACACTGTCGCAAGGGTGCTCGAGAGAGGCGCATACGAACTCGAGGATAGAGAAAGTCGACAGCTGCTGCGGTCTTGGCACATGATCCACTTGAAACGTTTTTATGCTTAAGGCAATGTTTCAAACTCCTTTTTGTACTGAACAATGTTCCACTCACATTCAGTAATGAAATGAATCTCAAGTTTATGCTTCAATTTTGTCTCTTTGTATTTACATGTCGACCTCATTATGATTACCTGGAATCTAGAGTGGCCGACTAACTCCTACGACTACGAAGTCGATTTAAATAACTATGAAGTTGTATCTCTCGAGTGGAATCTCGAAAAGTCTACGAAGCCTACGACTACGAAGTCGATTTAAACAACTACAAAGTTGTAATTGACGAGTAGAATCTCGAAAAGTCTATGAAGCCTACGACTACGAAGTTGATTTAAATGACTACGAAGTTGTATCTGTCGAGTGGAATCTTGAAAAATCTACGAAGCCCGCGACTAGGAAGTCGACTAGAGCAAATACGAAAATTGCATATTAAGTATAGAATCACATCTTGTGAAATCAATTTAATGCAAGTGTAAGCGTCCTGGTCCAGTTTGGACGGATAGATCTTGGTCCTCGCCGGTAGAACGCCGGAAACCTGCAAATAACTCTCACACCGGGGGTTGTGTCCGGTGAAGAGCCTCCGATGCTTAAGTCAGTATGTGTATAAGTATACTGGAATTCAGAGAGTCAATAGAATGTGTTTGGGAAGAAAGGCTCACCCCCTTTAGATAGGGGTGAGATACCTGCCCTAAGAGCTGCCCGGATGAGGTG
>CACSLK010008833.1:2973782-2987835 GCA_902706635.1 Striga hermonthica
CCTGCGCGCGCAGTCTCGGCAGGCCTACTGGCCGAGCCAGCGTCCGATTGTCCGGTTCAGCAGACCGGCGGTCCGGCCCAGACCGGTTTAGCCCGGTTCAGACCGGCTAGACCAGTTCAGCCCATATTTTTATGTTTTAGTCCCGGTTCTTAATTTCAGTACCACTTTCAGTTAAAATTCCGGGTCCAGTTCAGTTCAGTAAATTAGTATCAGTTCAGTTCCGTACTTAACCGGTTTCAGTTATACCGATTAAGTCTGAATATCATGTTGAGTCTAGTAGAGCACTCTAACATAATTAATCAGTTAATTTATCAGTCTGAGCATAGTCCTTAGTAATTGTTTATATTATTTTTCAGTTTGATCAGGCATCAACACTACCTTCATTTTCAGCAGTTCAGGTGGGGACTCAGACTAAGTACTACATTGCTTATAATTACGGTACCATGTTTGAGGTATGTATTATTAGTATCCGCTCGGAATGGTCGCCGGTCCATTCTGGGTTCTAGTGGCCCTAATTTGCCCACTAGAGTGTGCACATGGTGTCCGGTATTAGTTTGTGCCGGCAGATGTTCAGTTATCAGTCAGGTGATTTATATCACGAGATCAGTATCAGATTATTTAGTACCGGCATCAGTTATCAGTTCAGTTTCAGTTCAGTTATATATGCCAGGATCATGATATTTTTATTATTTTCACTGTTTTACTTTAGTATGAGTTTCTGCGGAGCACAGTGTTTTAGTGCTCACGCCCCCACGTATTTCATGTTTTTCAGGTCACAGAGTCGGGGACGAGGAGTGAGCTGACGAGCTGTTCAGGATATTTGCTTTTATGTACATATTATGTTTTGGCTACACTAATGTTTCCGCTACAGTTTCAGTACTTTAAACCAGTTTTTATCCGACGCTAGTCGGTTAATATATTTATAACTGTTTTTATTATCAGATTAAAATTAACGGTTTTCAGATAAAAGTCAGATTTTACGGTAACAGTACGAATCAGTTTTCGCAAAAAGAAATATTTTATTTAGAAAATTTTGCGAAAAAGCGTACTCTGATTTCAGTAAATAGCGGGGTGTTACACCATATATATTGAAGAACAGAATTCCCGTACAGTAAAAAAAGAGATAAATAAAATAAATATATATGAACGATAATAAATAATTCTATTGTATTTATGACCCCACGAGAAAAGTCCGTGTACTCATAAATAAGAGGACTAGTTGATAGGGAATATGGTAAAGCATCGATAATGAACTAAACCTGTCGAAATAGAGCATGAAACCTTGAGAGTAAGCCGGGATCGATCCGACACGCATTAGGTTTGATCCCATGATCGAGCTATCAGGGCCAGTTCCGCGACCGAGCCTCTAGGGTCGGTCCTCAATCTAGTATGTAACCTTAAATTAGTGTGATATTCTAACACACTCGTACAAAAGTTATGTGTCTATATATTGAGAGCATTAACTGCAGATGGTTAAGTGACATTTAATTCTCATAATTACATAGTTATTGTTCATCTTCTTCCACTTCTCGATTCTAACTTGAACTTCGAGGGATTTTACGCCGAATAAACTCCGACGCCCTTTTGCAGGTACTTCATTGCACTCCTGTTTGGGCCCAAGACAGGCGTAGGAGACTCTACTTTGAACCGAAGATCATTCTGGACTGCAGTCTTTTACAATAAAATTAGTAAGTATCACGAAATTTATAATAAAAATAACACCAGACATTTTTTTTTCAAAATAATATAATTTATAACTCCCAAAATATTACAGTTCGAAGGCCGAGGCCATACAAACATCCAAATGAGACTGAAGAATGCCCTGCCCATACACAATTTTTTTTCGGAGGGCAGTTTCGTCATTTTATCCACTTAATCTACTAGCTTAGCAATAAGCCATATATGTGGTGAAGTATCGGACATCAAACCGTCCTTCCCCTCCATCTCGCATTTCAGTTGATAATCCATGACCCTTCCCTGCCCCAATACGCCCGTCTCTCTTTCGCGTTCGCCTGTTTTTCTCTCATCTCTCTCTTTCGTCTCGCCACGCGAAACCCGACCAAAGCACGGGCCCTCGCCGTTGTTATGGAATTCGAGTTCCATTTCGGTGAAATTGAGCTGCGCTTGCCTTGCTGCGTGCGACGAGATTAATAATGTTCGCAACAATGGCGGTGGTGACGCGTCGCAGGAATGCGAGGAGTGCGTGGAAGTAATGGTAGTTGGGAGCAGGAGAGATGCTGTGCTGGATTTCTGCTCCGGCTCTCCTTTCCTATCCCCTGTTTTGAGATTTTGGTAAACTTTATGCTCACTTCTTCTTTAATTTTCTTTTGTTTGTAGAAATTCATTCGCTCATGTGCATGGAAACTGAAAAACGGTGGGGGAATTATTACTTTGAGCTAGAGTTAAGTGATTTTTATAGTAGTTAATTGGAGGAACGGCAAAGTTTCAGCTGCCTACTGGCCTCGTGATCATCCAGTTGCTATATATTTATCACTCAACTCTAGTGAATTTGCCTTTCAAATGGTTTGAAGTTGCAACACGGTGCTTGAAATCTCCAGCATTATCTGTTAGAAATGGATTGAGTGTGATGGCATCACTTCTCTAAATTGTGATCATCACCATCATGATCACATTTTAGAGTCGTTGATTTGCTAAAGTTTTACTTGGCCATTGTCGCACTGGTGCTTGATAGTACTCCATTGTTAACATGACCTGTTAGCTGGTTTTGGATTGTTGATTTGCACAATTAGTTGCTCGTGCAATATTTATGATTTTGTTTGCCTTTTCTTTAAGGGTATTTGTTGTGTTACTTTCTGGTGTTGTAATTTGTATTGTCTTTGCGTTAATATTTAGAAAAAAATTAGTTGTTTGCCATTAGATATATTGATTTCTTCAATGAACCTGAATGTTAACTATATGGCAGGAATATTCTTGGTGCAGACACAGAAAAGATGCAACTACAACAAAAGTCTATTAGCCCAGGTCAGGCATCTGAACACAGTTGCCCTTCTCTAATATGCTCATGCTATTAAATTTTCATTTTTCCTGGTCAATCATTCTATTAATTAGCATCTTACCAGATAATACTGTATAAACTGTTGGGTTGCTTATTTCTGAAATTTGTTGTGTAACTTTTAAGTGTATGTTTTTGTTTAACAAAAAATCGGGATCAATCCCTTTATGGTGAACAATCAACTTACAACCAAACCACAACCCTGGCTCAGGCTCAACATCAAACAGTCATTACTTACTGCAAATGTTTCCCAAGTAGTCTTTTATCCTATCTTCCTAAGAAGTCTTTTATCCTATCGTTTAGGATACACAAAACGTAAAATTTTATCAGAAGTTTCTCTTCTCCTCGTCACCTGTCAGTTCACCATCCTTATGACCATCACACCTATTTGCTGAACTGTGCCATTCTTTTACTTGGCTGTAGTCATTAGAAAGTCTGGTTTTATTTTCATTTATAACTGAACCAATGCTGGACATGTCCACCCATGTATTAAGGGTTATCTCGTTAGTCACTGCAGTTGTAAGATATTGGTCATCAAATAAGCTGTGGAGAGTATATGCCCATTGTTCTGCATGCTTGATTCACTGGTTTCAGTGTATATGGTGTAGATTTGTTAGGTTAGTATACTTAGTATTGCTATTGTTATATTAAATTGCACCGAAAATCTTGTATAGCATTCATTATAATTACTCGTTCCAACTGTAAGTTAGAAGTTATCAATTTTAGAAGAAAGGATAAAAGTTTCCCCAAGCTTGCAGGTGTTAACAGTTATCTAACAGTCCTACGATTCATGGAAAAGAGTCACTAAATTATACAATCTGCATCTTTTGATTGGAAATGACGTTAAACTGTCAAACAATGTTATTTTTTTTTTCTTCACACAGATTTTCCTTCCTAAAAATTCATATATTTTCATTAAGAAATGTTGTAGGTCCACCTTATTTCAGTAAGTTCCATTTGCATGTGTACTTTAGTAACCATCGTCCTGATTAACTAATGAAAGCACTATTCTATAGCTCAGTTCTATAACTCAGTTAGTGCTGATTTTCAATAGAGCTTGAAAATTTTGAATGTGTACCTGCTTTTGTATCTTCTTTTTTTGTGCATGTGCTGGATATTCGTGAATTCCGGTGGAGTGTAGCGTAATAGGGTTTCATATATTTTTTCTTATGCTTCTCTTTTTACCTTCCATTAACTCAGTTTAAATTTTTTTCTTAGGTATCACTCCAAGAACTGTGGATGATTTCTTGCCTTGGCAGTCATCTCATAAAGCTGTTATACTTGTTTGTACACATCCCGCCTCTCAATCTAATTAGTTTTTCTTCATTTCATATTACTTGTCTGTTTGATACCGAGTAAGATATCGAATATAGCACTGACTGGGTATTAAGAAATGAAAGTTCTTTTTTATGGAAAGCATGAACGTAGCAAAGTTTGCTTGAGGATAAAGGAAACATAAGTAGATTATGGTGAAATAACTTGATGATCATTGAACCATGAATTGTACATTTGGTACGTGGTTAGGGTATTCCTATACATGCCAGGTACATCAGTCTTTAGTATATCGAATTAATCAATCTATATTTTCTATTTGGACCCTACTATTTTTAATGGGCCAAGTGCATGGAGTCGGTCTTGGATCGATCAATGGGAGCTCTTTCCTCCATAGAAAATCTGCAAACCTAATGAAGGGGCTTGTCGCATCTAGTTGGCTGGGACCTCCTGAAAGCCTTAATCACAGCTACCACAGAGGGCTCTTCAGTTCCCCAGGACACAATATTGGTTTGATTCACCAAACTTATATATGTTTCCTTTATCCTCAAGAAAACTTTTCTACGTTCACAAGAGTTGCTTAACATCTATAAGAAATGGTGAAAAGTTGCCTGAAAATGACTCTCCCATGGAGCTTTCTTCTCAATGAATGTTACTTGTTCTCACTTTTCTCATCACATTATAGCAGTTAAGATCATATGTTCTTATCATCTTGTTCCATGGCATTTTATATTTCTCTCTTTGTTCTTGAATGTGTGAAGGAAACACTGTTCTTTCATATCCTCATTCTTCTTGCTGTTTGGGCCTTTGAGTGTGAAAAGCATTCTCTTTTTGTTATCTTGTTTAATTCCTCATATTTTTATGGTCAGGTTGCAAGTGCTGCTTATGGCTCAGAACATGTTACAGCGCTTGAGGTTCTTAGCAATGTCAAGTCTGGAAATGGATTTGTGGTTGGCATAATATTGAAGCCATTTAGGTTCGAAGGACGAAGGCGCCAAGATGAGGTACCTCTTTTACCGTTTTAATTTTTTGATATAACTTTATTCAGATATTAAATATTAAAATCTGATAACTCCAAATCAGTCACAGAAGTGGATATAGTTAAACCATGTTGATCTAGGATGTTATGCTTTCTCATGTCATGAATGTGAATAGTAAAAGGCACTGAAGTTCTATTGATTTATTTCTTATGTAGGTCAAGGATTTGCTGGAAAAAGTGAAAAAGCAGGCGAATTTTTGTATTGGTTAGTAACTTGCTTCCAAGTGCCGGTAATGTCACCAAAAGATCATTGTCCCTTTTTGGTGATGCTTAAATGTTTTAACTTTAAAAGCACCAGCCAGTATTTGGTTCCTGTGAGCTATGGCAGCTGACAAATTTATTCAAATTTCAACACAGCTTGAGAGTTTGATTTGCGCAAGACTGTTGGTTTTCATATTCATGTTCTATGATGAATGGTTTCCTCGTTTTATTCTACTAAGCACACTTTGTTAAGGAATTGATGCATCTGAAGTTGTCATGCTTTATAAATTCAGTGCTCATTATATTGCTGCTGCAACTGGATGCTTCTTTTCAGCTGGCTTCCTTTAATAAAATAACTGGAAAAAAGTCAAACACGGAACAAAACCTGCCCAAGGCAGAATGCCATGTAATTGCTAGTTTTCCACCTATTGAAATGTTTGATTTGTATTAGAACTATTATCAATGTTGTCATTAATGACAGATTTAGACTTTCTGGAGAATATATTTACTAGATGCATTCATCTGTTTGGCTGGTAAAAATTACCTAAGCTAGGTAGTTCTGGACTATGTTACCCGGACTCTTCTATTTAGGAAGAATACCCATGTCATGTTGTGTCGACACTGGTGTGTTATGAGTGTCGGGTGTGGCATTTTGGCCTAAAATGTTCAAGATTTCTAAACTATTGACGAGTCAGACGCTCATATCACCACACCCGATACGCCACCCATATCCGAGTCCAGGTAGCATAGGTTCTGGAAACAAACATATATTTCATGAATGGACTATAAAAAAATTAAGCATTCGACATGACTTGTCCAAGTTATTGAAAGCGTGATAGAGGATGACTACTGAATGTGAGTTACATTTTGTTGTATAGGAAAGCTGCAGTTTAGAGTGCTGCATACAAGTTATATTTTTATGTTAATCTCTAAAAATTGTGTTGATGTATGGCGGCTGCAGTTCTTGACACTGATGCACTTCTTGAAAATGATCTTGTAACTCTGGATGAAGCTCTAAAGACTTCCAACAATGCTGTTTTGATGGCCATGAACACCATATCAATTCTCTTATCTGTAAGAACACTTTCATTTGCCTTCTTTTCTTGGTTTAAAGTTGTCCACCGTGTGCTTGCTGATACTTGTTAGTTATCTCCAACTGCCTGAATTTGACATAGTAAATTTTGTTGATGTTGACAGGAGGAACATATAAAGCTTCTTAACACAAAAGATAACTTGACCAGAGAACTTCAACTTCACGAGTTTAGAGAAGTCTGTCACTTAACATTCTTATTATTGTTTTGAGTTTTCTATTCGAGGTTCCCTAATTACACAAGTTCTTTATCTGTAAATTTATGAGTTCCCTGCTAGTTTTCTTTTGTCCCAAATATGCTGTAGATGCTCATTCCTTTGCATCGCCTAATCTTTTAAACTGAAGCTTTTGTCATCATCAGATTTTTGCAAGTTACACTGAAGCAAGGATTGGGTTTGGATCTGGATACAATGTCAAAATTTCGCTTTTGCAAGCTATAAAGGATTGCCCTTTCTTGGGTGTGGACGTGAAGGTTCGATTTGGCTCTTTGCTTGTTATATTGGACCAACTATTTTATTTCTAATTCCATTTGCAAATATTCTTGATTATGAACCAACGTGTTGCTATCTATCTATCAACAAACTTGAACTTCCTGAAACTTAAAACCATATAATTTTACCTTCATTTAATTTCTACCACAGTACCACTAACTCAGCTTCTTTTTTTTTTTTTTTCCTGTTCTCACTACAGGAGCTTAATGGAGTACTTCTATGCATCATTGCAAGTTCAGGTGCCATGGACTGCAGTGACGCAGACGTCTTGCGTACTGTTCGTGAGATTACAAAGTGCAATGGTGAAATTATCTTATCTGTTGTTCGTGAGTCCAATCTGGAGGCTAATACAATACTAGCTACCATAATTGTTTTCGGGTAAGGCCCCCCTTGTCAACAAATTTTATAAGCTTCTCTGTATTAGACAAACTATCATCAATTTTTTTAAGTTGCATTTTTTGTTGCACTGCACTCTTATGCTCAAGGGATGATAATTCTAGAGGATGACTTAAATTTATCACTACATATGGAATGGAAGGGTTTGTGCTTAAAGGGTACATGTTGCGACTTGCTTTATATGCCACCAATGTCAATATACAGGAGTTAGATGGCGCCATCAAAATCACCGTAATATTAGATTTTGAGTTCTTCAGCACCAGCACTTTCAGATGATTATAATTTATTGGCAAACCTCTTCATCTTGGACTTGGAAAGTTCAAAACAAAGGATAAAAAATTACTGGCTCAATTTGGCAACTGAACTATAGAGGAAGATTGCTGCAAACAAAAAAGCAGTGTTACCAATGGCGGATGACAGCAGGCTGAAATCCCACCTTAGTGGCTGTCATTGTGCCTACCATGGTGGCCTATGATGCTACCATACTGCCATCCTTCACAAATTTCTAATGGAAGTTAGGCAGAAATTTGCCACACCATAGCGCAATGGAGTAAATTTGATTACACTGTAAAAAAAGATGAGTTGCATCATCCAAACTCCTGCATTAATGATCTTAATGATCTGTAAAATCACTTGAGCAGATTTTACGACTGACTCCCCATCTAAGATGTTTAATGGGATGGAATGATTATCTTTCTGATTGTAATGCTATTAATCTTGAATTGATATTTCACTATGAAGATTACAAGGTATTTGTACAAGCCAAAAGATATGAAAGAAAGGAAAGAAATCGAATGACCTAGTCTACGGGATTTACCAAATCACATAATTGATATAATCTAATGTATACCATATTTACATTAACACTCCCCCTCAAACTGCAGCATGTATGTCGATTATGCCCAGCTTGTTACAAATATTTTTCATTCTTACACCATTTACTGCTTTTGTAAATATGTCCCCCAACTGATCCTCAGCCTTGACATATCTTGTAGTGACAAAACCTTCTTCGACTTTATCACGAACAAAGTGGCAATCTATCTCTATGTGTTTGGTCCGTTCATGAAATACATGATTTGATGCAATGTGGTTTGCTGCTTGGTTGTCACACCAAAGGAGAGCAAATTCTAATCCAAGCTCCTTTAGTAACTGATGTATCCAAACAACTTCACATACTGAATCGGCCATCGACCTATACTCTACTTCAGCAACTGAATGAGAAACAACATTTTGCTTGTTGCTTCTCCACGAAACTAGATTGCCTCCCACAAATATACAGTATCCAGAAGTCGATCTTCTATCATCTTTGTAACCTGCGTAGTCGGCATCTTCAACTGCTCTAGCCTTTTAATAACTCTGACGCCCATAGATTAATCCCCGTCGAGGATCCCCCTTCAAGTAGCACAAAATTTGTTCAAGAAGTGCCCAATGATTAAGTGTCCAATGATTGATGATCGGAGAAGACATAAATCGACTTGCTACACCAACTGCAAAGGATATGTCGGGGCATGTTACGATGAGATAATTTAGCTTCCCTACAAGTGTTCGATATCGTTCTGGATCATGAAATGGCTCACCATCATCCTTTCCTAACTGCATGTTTGGTGTCATCGAAGTGCTGCATGGTTTTGCCACAACTTTTCCAGTTTCTTTAAGAATTTCTTTAAGAGATCTAGCACATACTTCCTTTGGCAAAGGAAAATCCCTCTCTTACTTCTCATTATCTCTACTCTCAGAAAGTATTTCAAGTGTCCCAAGTCCTTTATTTGATAATTCTCATGGAGGAAGGATTTTAGGTTTGAAATCCCATCATTATCATTCCCTGTAACAACAATATCACCGTCGTACACCACCAACAAAATGATTCCAAGACTTGATCGCCTATAGAATACGGAGTGATCGGATTTACATATCACCAACCCATATTTCAAAACAATCAGGCTAAATCTGTCGAACCAAACTCGGGGGCTTTGCTTTAACCCATATAGAGGCTTATGAAGACGACATACCTTCTCATACTCCCCCTGAGCAACAAAACCAGGTGGTTGCTCCATATAAACTTCTTCTTGAAGAAAGCCATGGAGAGACGCATTCTTAATATCAAGTTGGTGCAGAGGCCAGTCATAAGAGGCAACAAGACAACAAGAGAAATGAGCAACCGTACAGAAGTAAGTTTGACTACGGGAGAGAAAGTCTCATTACTCGGTACCATAAGTCTAAGCATAGCCTTTAGCTACAAGTCGAGCTTTACGACGTGCCAAAGAGCCATCAGGATTAACTTTAACAGTAAAGACCCACTTACATCCAATTGTCTTTTTGCCAACAGAAAGACCATGTGCCATTATGATCAAGGGCATTCATTTCTTCAATCATAGCAGCACGCCGTCCAGGATGAGCAAAAGCAGTGCTAACAGATGTAGGAATAAGGATAAAGTCTAGCTTGGCAATAAAAAAACATAAACAGACAGGTTGTCATAAGATACAACAGAAGCAATAAGGTATGTGCAAGATCTTTTACCTTTGCGAAGCGCAACATGAAGGTCATCAGGGTTATTTGGTTTGGCGACATGTGTGGAGGTTGGATTGTGCACAGGGTCTTCCATCGGAGCAACAGACAAATGACGTGAGTCAGAGTCCATGATGACCTTGTGATGGGATTGAGAACGTCGAGTATAGGTCTGTGTAATGGGTGGCCGAGGTCTCTGAGGTGGAGGGGAAGGAGGCCTAGTGAGAGTAACAGAATATAACAAAAAATCGTCTTCCTCTGGAGATGGAGGCTCTCGGGTATGTAAAAATAAAAGGTGTTCATTAAAACTAACATCCCTAGACACAACATAACGAACGAGGATGGGAGAGAAACACTGATACCCTTTTTGCACCCTCGAATACCCAAGAAAAATAAACTTGAGAGACTTTGGATCTAATTTAGTGATATGAGGTCTTGCATCCCGGACAAAACAAGTGCGCCCAAAAATTTTAGGTGGTATAGGAAAAATGGGTTTATCTGAAAATGGAATTGAATTACCCCATATGGCTGAGGGCATTCGATTAATTAAGAAACAAGCAGTAGACACAACATCAACCCAAAAAGTTTTAGGAACATGCATATGATAGAGTAATGCCCGAGCAACCTCGAGGAGGTGTCGATTTTTACGTTCAACAACCCCATTTTGGGCAGGTGTATCAACACACGACATTTCATGCAAAATCCCATTTTCAATCATATAAAACTGAAAAGGTGCAGACAAAAACTCTTTCGCATTATCACTTCGAAGTGTTTGAATGGTAGCATGAAATTGAGTTTTAATTTCAGCACTGAAAGACAAAAGATGTTGGAAAACTTCAGAACGACTTTTCATAAAGTAGATCCAAGTGACACGAGAAAAATCATCTACGTAATAAAATATCTAAAACTAGATTTTGACGAAACAGAACAAGGACCCAAACATCAGAATAAACCAACCTAAATGGGGTCTCAGCCCTCGTGTTTATTCTAGGTGATAAAGAACTACGAAAAATTTAGCAAACTGACAGGACTTGCAAAATAAGGACGACAACCTTGAAAATTGAGGATCCAATTTTTTTTTTAAACCGTGGAGGGAAGGATGTCTCAGACGACAATGCATATCTAGTGCGGAGGAGGGGGTGCAAACAAGTGACTTAGATGTTGGTGTTTCGAAAACGTAGAGGCCATCAGATTCACGTCCTTCACCAAGGAAAGATACTGCACAATAAAATGGTTCAGAATGAATGAGACGCTACAATTCAATGATTAGTATGTTTGCTAACAGAGAGTAGGTTAAAAAGCAAAGTTTGGTAAATTCAGGACAAATTGTAATGAGATAGAAGGAGTAAGACTAACTGAACCAAAAGCAAGGACACGAGTAGTAGATCCATCAGCGATAGTGACATGAGAAGGTGTATGAGGATCAAGGGTGGAAAAAAAATTTGGGTTACCTGTCATATGATCTGATGCACTTGAATCAATGGCTCATCTGGTGCCTTTAGATATTAGGCATGTAGTGGAATTACCTGTGTCACACGGCAGCGGATGAAGAAGGCTTCTCTGTTGCAGTAAGTCGGGAATACTCCTCAGCAAAGATAGTGACCATATCAGAAGATGAAGCAACATGAGCAGAGAAGGGGCCCTTCTGATTCTTCTTTTCCAACTGAATACTTAGTGTGCCCAAGTTCATGACAATAATAACATTCCACTTGGTCGGATTCGGGATTGCGAGTGTCACGATTTGTCGGACCTCCCCGAGTACCATCCCAATCACCCCCTCACCCCTTCGTCCTCGTCAAGATCCGCCACGAGAAACACCTTGGGAGCCTCCACGACTGACCATGGCACTATGTTGAGAGACATTAGTGCCGATAGTTGGAGACTGCATTTCCTCAGGTCGAAGGAATCGGGAAAATGTCTCTTGGAGAGAAGGAATGGCCGATTCGGAGAGAAGTTGATTCTTGAAAGCTTCACATTCTGGACGTAACCCAGTCAGGAAGCTCATAACAACAATTTGTTCCCGTTTCTGCATTGCTTTGACATCGTTGCTTAACGGGAGGAGAGAGTTTAGTTCCTCATAAATCTTGTTAAACTCCATGACATATACCGTAGTGTTTTTATCCTGTTGCTCTCCTCTATGAAACGATTTGCAAACTGAATAAATACGAGAGATATTGGTATGTCCAAAGTATAAGAATGTTAGATAATCCATTAATTCTTTGACAAATTCACAATGATTGACCAAAGAAAGTATATCAGGCTCAATGGAGTTTCGAATTTGTACGAGAAATTTTGCATCATCACGTAACCGCGCCCGACGAGTAACATCTTTGACATCATCTTTGGGAGGATCCAAATCCAAGTGATCGTCCTTGTCAATACTACGGAGGTGGACAATAACAGTTTTACTCTAGCTAAGAAAATTAGAACCAACATCGGTGATCTTATTCATAATAGGGACGATTTCAGTTATAATTTTATTCGCAGCCATAAGATCAGAATGTGCCCGACTGAACCGAATTCAACAAAAAAGGGGCTGAAATTAAGAAAAAATAAACCTGCACACCAAGAGATCACTGAAACCCAAAACTGAGAGCACGAGAAATTCCGAGCAGACGGACGTTTGCCAGAAAAAAATCCGGCCAGACACGCGCTCTCACGCGCCGGCGCGTGAGACAGGCTGCAGGTGGCTGTGGCGGCGCGTGTACCTCACACGCGCGGATTCTGACGGCGATTCTTCGCCGGATGGCCAGTCCGGCGACGACGAGTTCGAAGGTACATGAGGTGAGACCCGAAACTCACCCGAAGTGTGTCTACTCTAAACACCAAAGAATTTTACTAAAAAGTTTCAGAAAACCCCTACTTTATTTTGGTTTGGCTCTGATGCCATGTAATGCTATAAGCTTGAATTGATATTTAACTATGAAGATTACAAGGTATTTATACAAGCTAAAAATATGAAAGAAAGGAAAGAAATCAAATGACCTAATCTATGGGATTTACCAAATCACCTAATCGATGCAATCTCATCTATACCATATTTACATTAACACTGATCGAGGAGCATAAGTCTTAACCGACTATAGAACATCGCTTCAGCTACTCCAGTTTGTACGGTTGGAGATCTATCATTGATCTCATGAGTTCTTTATATTCCTATCAAGCTAGCTGGTGAAAGTGTGAAGAAGATACAAGAAATCTGATTGTGGGAAATTGGAACTTTGGATGTTACACAACATCGAGCATAACTCGGATTATATAAATTAATTAGAGAGTCGATGGGATGAAGGTGAACTCTTTTTGAGAGTCTAGACAATTATAAGGCATTAGGCATGAAACATATGAATTGTGTTCGTTAGAAGAGATAATATCAAAATGATACCAGCATTGTGCATGGGAATAAATACCATTGACATATGGGTTTGGATGAAATCTAAAATTGATTTACTTTTACGGGTCAAAGTGCATGAATCTTTTCTAAACACCTGGAAGAATTTTGTATTTCTAATGAAGTCTTGATTTGGTCGGTGCACATGCTCAAGTTTTGTTCATGCTTACTGACAGTTACATCGTTTCTTCATATTGCCAACATAAGATTATAATAGGTAATTTTAAAAAATTAAGTAAATGATCATATCTTCTAGCTTATATTGGTCAAGATGGTAAAGGTTGCCTGTACCCGATGCTGCATTTAAATCAGGTTGTCTAGTCCTCATGTATAAGGCTTTAGTATATCTTTATGCGTGTGGTGTTCTTCCCTCTGTCTTGGTCACTATTTTTTTTACATGCTTGGTACTTATATATTGTTTTCCTTTTATATACCTTTTGTGCCTGCACTGGGGACCAGCATATAGTTCGTATTATGATTGATTTTTTTTTTTTGCTCTATTCTTGTTTAATGTAAATATCCCTACATAGTAGCTCATACTTAATTGTTGATAGAACTTAGCATTTTTTTGCATATTTATGAGCATCGGATTGTCTTTAGTTTGTGAAGTTCTGTCAGTACAAATTTTTCGATTGACATTTTTTTTTTTTTTTTTTT
>CACSLK010008833.1:3013059-3024843 GCA_902706635.1 Striga hermonthica
TTTTTTTTTATCAATAGGTCCCCAATCTGAAATGTGTACAATTAGAGTCTATCATTCTGGGGAATTTCTGAATTTGGGCAATAAGTACTACTTGGCAGGTCAAGTTGCATATATTGACTATTGCCATCCTGATGAAATTTCTTTAATTGAGATTATGAGTATGTTAGAAGACTTAGGTGTGAATGGAGTGAAACAAGTTCACTGCATACAAGGGGATGTGAATGACTGCAGTAATTTGCTTGTCTTGTATGATGATAGTGATGTACTCAGAATGGGGCAA
The DNA here is from genome assembly GCA_902706635.1 of Striga hermonthica. Taxonomy (NCBI): domain Eukaryota; kingdom Viridiplantae; phylum Streptophyta; class Magnoliopsida; order Lamiales; family Orobanchaceae; genus Striga; species Striga hermonthica. The sequence continues at coordinate 3,013,340 of CACSLK010008833.1, forward strand.
ATGGTGAATGATAGTAGGATGGTGGGTTTATATGTGAAACATGAAACTACAAAGAACAAGCCTGAACTTTGTGAAACTGATAACCCAACCTCTTCTTTCCTTCCTCATATTAATGAACCTTTTAATTATGTTGGTGATCGTGATGAGGGCATGGCTACAAATGACCTTAGGGATTCTGGGAATGATCTTGTTAATGATTTAATTGATGACTGTATGAGCAATGATAGTGATGATCTTCAGTCTTGGGGTTCAAATTCTAGTCACCCTGATGTTTTCATGGACAGTGATTGTGAGGTATCTACTGATGATGATGATATCATGTTTGATGAAAACATTGATAGTGATGTTGAGTTTGGGGGCATAAGTTCAGGTAGGACTGAGGGTGTGTGCAGACCACATGTTGAGTCCATATGCAGCAAAACAAAGGATAAACATAAGTGTCATAATGTTTTCAATGAGAAATCAGACATTTCAAACCCTATTTTTTAGTTAGCCATGTTTTTTACAGACATGTCTTTGTTTAGAAAAGCAGTTAGACATCATGCTATCAAGAATGGGAAGGATGTGGGTTTTAGCATTAATGAGAGAACTAAGGTACAAGTTAAATGCAAGCACACAACTTGTCCTTGGATTATGTATGCTGCTAAGTTACCTGGTGAGGATAGTGTTCAGTTGAGAAAGTATGAACCTAAGTACAAATGTCCTAGAAAACAGAGGGTTTCTCATGCAAACTCTAGGTGGCTAGTAGATACATATAGAGTGAAAATGTGGACTGATCCTAAGTGGCCTGTGGAGTCCATGAGGAAGATAGTGCAAGGGGAACACAAGCTTCTTTTCAATAAAAGTTAGCTGTATAGAGCTAAAAAAAAGTGTTGACTAGTGGATCTGGGGCTAATCCTGAACAATATGCATTGTTGTGGTCTTATGCTAGTGAAATAAGGTTGTCAAATCCTAATATCATAGTGAAGATAACAAGTAAAAGAGTAGGTGATAAGACACTTTTTAAGAGAATGTACATTTATTGTGGTGCACTTAGAGATGGGTTATTGGATGGATGTATGCTTGTTGTCTTTCTTGATGGTTGTCATTTGAGAACTGCAATGGGTGGGGTCCTTTTAACTGCAGTTGGCATAGATCCAAACAATAGGATGTTCCTATTTGCTTATGCTGTGGTAGAAAAGGAAAATAAGAAGTCTTGGGGGCTGGTTTTTACAGTTTCTGATAGAGGACTTAAATATCAAAAACCTTACAATTGGACAGTCATGTCTGACAAGCAAAAGGGTTTGATTGAAGCAGTTGACACCCTAATGCCTGGTATTGAACACAGATTTTGTGTTCAACACTTGTACCAAAGTTTCAAAGCCCAACATAAAGGGCTTGCACTGAAGAAGTTGTTGTGGAATGCTGCTAGGGCATCTAGAGTACAGGATTTTCAGAGGGTGATGACTGAGATGAAAGAAAGAGATGAACCTGCATACCACTGGTTGAATGCAAGAACTCATGCACATTGGTCTAGGTCTCATTTTAGCACACATTCAAAGTGTGATGCACTTTTGAACAATCTCTCAGAGACATTCAATGTTGTCATTGTGAAGGCAAGAGGTGAGTCCATTGTAAGCATGTTAGAAATGATTAGGACTTACTTAATGAAGAATATCCATCTGAAAAGAGACAAGATGACCAAATATCATGGTGAACTTTGTCCTAGGATAGTGAAGTTGCTTGATGAAATGAAGAAGACTAGTATGGAGTTCATTGCACATTGAAAAGGATCAATTTGAAATAGAGACCATGACTGGGAGTAGGTTTAAGGTTGATCTTGGTGAGAAATCTTGCACTTGTAGGAAGTGGCAGTTATCATGGATTCCACGCCCCCCATGCAATATCAGGGATCTTTTATTTAGGCAAAAATCCTGAGGATTTGGTTGATGACTGTTACAAAAAAGAGACATACTTAAGGGTGTACAATCATTTGATGAGAGCACTGAATGGAGAAGATGAATGGCCAGAAGTGGATATTCTACCATTGCTACCACCTAGTATTGAAAAAATGCTAGGAAGACCCAAGAAGTATCAGAGGAAGATGGGAAAAGATGAGGTGAATGGAAAACATGCTAGTGAGCAATCAAAAGAAAAGGATGCATCACCTAATCAGGTGAGACTGAACAAGAAATGTATGACAATGAGATGTTCAATCTGTAAACAACCAAACGACAATTCAAGGGGTTGCCAGAAAAATACAAGGATTGATGTGCCTGCTCCAGTTCAAACAGAATCAGCACCAAAGAAGGTAAAATAAATGAATATTAAAGTTGTCACTTATTTAGCCATGTAGTATCTTTACTAATATCAGGTTTATTTTCAGAGAATTAGAAAGAGTCCTAGCAAATCCATTGATGAAGGGAATGATTTGCAGAGAATAAGAAAGAGTCCTAGACTGATGGTAAACTATTCTTTCTTTTCTCTCACAATTGTATTGTTATTAGCCTTTATTAGTAAGTAACATTATAAATTTTGAATGTTAATGTGTAGGAGAAAGCTCAGAGAGTTGAAGGAGTCTCAGAGAGAAGGCTACAAATGGTATAAAATATCATTTTCATTCTTTTTTTACTGCAGTTAGTTAAACTGAAGGTTCAGTAGCTTATATATGTCTTTCATTATTTTTGGTTTTTGGTTTTGTGCAAGAGAAAGGCTTCAAAGGAGGATCCTCAAAAGTGCCAACAAAGGTATGACATTTTCTTTCAACAAGAACCCTAAAACCAAAGGTGTGATATTTACTGTCAACAACTGCCCTAATCAATGTTAATTCAATTTTGTTATTTAGGGAAAAGAAAAGGAAGCAATCATAGCTGGAAATGAGGGTGTGAAAGCTAAGCTCCTAGTGAAGAGGAGTTTGAGGCTTCAAGGAGTTGTTGGTGAAAAGCCACAAGCTCTTACACAACCTGTAAGGCCTCCAGGAAGCAGCAGCATGCTTGATGGTGTGAGATTTTCCACCAGAAAAAGGATTGCATACTCTCAAAGCTGATGGTGTGTTTTTTGCTATGTTTGGAATAGTTGTTTGGACATTGGTTGGTCTGCAGAGTTTCAAATGTGATGTATTGACATTCTGACCTTGTCCTTTTGATTTGAACTGATTTAGCTTAAAACAGATTGAGATTTGATGTTGGTATGTCTATTATAGAGCATTCTAAGGTGGTCTTTTGGTGTTGGTATTGGTATTGACAATTAAGGTGCTATGCCTTTTTGGTGTTGGTATGTCAATTTGTAAAAGATTATGATTTGAACATGCCATTTCTTTTGTTTTCATTGAATTTCATTTCAATATGTTTCTGTCAAATTGTTTACTCTTTTTATTGATACATTTGCAACATGTTTGTTTTCATTTGTTGTTCTAATAGATTGGTTATGTCCACATCATTTTCCCACACACATAAGCACATAAGCATAAATCAAAACATTTTTTTCATTCATTCATGAAGCTCAAATGGCTAATGTTACAGATAATAGGACATAGACTTAGACTAACTGTCTTTACACAACATAACGCAACAAATAGCTAAGTTTCAACCAACAAATTGAAAATGGGACTTACCCACATCACAAACTAAAACATAAACCACCAACATAACACAAATCACCATTTTACAAATAACATTATCAACCAAGAAAGAATCATCATTCCCTAAAGCCACTTCTCCCGAGACTTCCTTGTAGCCAACTCATCTTCAATCCTATTAACATGTTTTAGAAGCCCTGGAATTATTTGTCGAGATCTCGGGCACATTGGAGGGTCAATCCAAGAGAAATAATTGCATCCTCCATTGCCCTGAATAATTATCAATTAATTGAACACAATCAATCAATTAGGGGTTGCAGATTAATTAAGGCAAAAAATTAGGGTTATCAGTTGAAAATCGAGGGTTGAAAATTAGGGATAGGGTTGCAAATTAGGAAAAAATTTTAGGGCTGCAAATTAGGGTTGGCTCCTCCAATGATCTGATTATCAATCAATCAGTTAGACAATACAAAGTTCAATTAGGGCTGCATATTAGTTCAATTAGGGTTACAGATTAAAAATTAGGGTTGCAAATTAGGGGGAAAAATTTAAGGTTGCAAATTAACAGAATTAATCATCAACACAAGTAATTGAACTTCTATTGGTCTGAATAATTACAATAGAACAACACACACACACTGCAAATTAGGAAAAAATCTTCGAAAATAAAGCCTAAAATTACACGAGATTTTTCACATGCGGCATATCTTCTTCTCGGATTATGGTCTGTCCATGAGATCTTCATTACGACCCTTATCCCACAACTGCAGAAATCGTCGTTGCCGATCACCTCGGAGGACGCCATGTTCGACATAAAAGCGTGGTCGCTTGCTCTCTCTCTCTCTCTCTCTCTCTCTCTCTCTCTCACCTTCTGCAACCAATTTTGAAATGACAAGAGCAATTAGGGATTGAAATTTAAATACAGAATTTTGGTATGGGATGACGATTTTGCCACTTGTTTTTCATGTAAGAAGACTATTATACCCTTCTAAAGGGTCTACGATGGCCGGAATTGGGTAAGTGCGCAAAAATGCAAAGTTCATACCGGTTGAGTGCAAAAAATAAAGTTTAGTGGGCAAAGTGTAAAAAGGCAAATAGTTAGGTAGGCAAAGTGTAATTTTTCCTTTATCTATATACCTTAACTCCTAATCAACATTTTATCTAAGATTGAGCTTGAAAATTGGTATATTTTTTAATAAGTGACTTTCTTCTATTATCATTTTCAAACATAATCACATTAAACAATATTTATCTATATATCTTAGCTCCTAATTAACATTTTATCTAAGATTGAGCTTGAACATTGTTATATTTTTTTTTAATAATAAGTGGCTTTCTGCTATCATCACTTTCAAGCATAATCACATTAAACAATATTTATCTATATACCTTAACTCCTAATCAATATTTTATCTAAGATTGAGCTTGAACATTGTTATATTTTTTTAATAATAAGTGGTTTTCTTCTATTATCACTTTCAAAAATAATCACATTAAAGAATATTTATCTATATACCTTAACTCCTAATCAACATTTATCTAAGATTGAGCTTGAACATTGTTATATTTTTTTAATAAGTGACTTTCTTCTATTATCTTTTTTTTTTTTACCAAAACGACAGAAGTACTATTATAAATCAAAAGCGCACAAATGTGCGAAACAAAGATACAAAGCTCCCAACGGGAGAATAAAGTGGGAGGACATGTCCGAAAACCGCCTAGAATCCCGCTAGCAAAGCTAGAATAAAACTCAAAACTAAACAGACCAACTACACGACCAACTAAACCAAATAAAACAACGAAAAACTAAAAAGACCCCAACAGGGTAATACCCGAGTGTCAGATCTCAAAGAGATAATAAGTTTGACACTCGGGTTCACAAGGGCCAACGACCCAGACCAAAAACACAATCCTACAAACACAAAATAACAGAAAAAAAAATCAACCAAAAAACAATACAAAAGGGGGACAGAGCCTCCCCCGCCAGAAACATCTAGAACTACGGAAGACTAAACAACTCCAGAGACAACCCCAGAGCACGGAAGCAACCGCCCGCCACTGCATAAGGCCTAGCAAGACAGGAACCCACACCCCAGGACCAACCGAAGAGCTGTCCCCGCACTCCTATCACGTGAGGAGACCCACATGGCTCGGCTTCACCGAATCATCCTGCCTGAACCCTCTACCAATCACCCCAGCCCTAAGTGGCAGAACACAATCGAGCAGTCGAGCACACACCGGAAGCAGTACCCTGATCCCCGCGATAACTACAACCCCCAACCGAGAACCTCTAATCCTATCTCGCCAAGGAAGGAACCGAAAGGTCTCGCCGATCACGGACAATATCAAAAACCGAGACAAAAGCAGCAAAATAAAGGATAAACCTCCAATTAAACCGGAAGATGCCCCAGCCATTCGCCGCTTCGTCGGTGAAAAGGCTCGGTCGTGACCGACGGCAGGAAGAGGGCGCAAGGTGAGCAGATGACGACCCAGCGAAGGCCAATTGCAGCTAACCCAGCCTCGTCCATGAGCCAAGCTCGCGTCTCAACCGTCACCGAAAGCACCTAGACGTCGGCGTCCTCCAAGGGAGCGATTCCGATGGCCGACGCACGAGCCCGAACCAGGCTTCAGCAACAGAGATGAGAGCTGCCCTTCCATGGACGAGCGACGGAGGCCGTCCTCTGACAGACCCTGACGTCCGACGAGGGAGAATTGACCAGCGAAATTGAAGGGTTTGAGTGGCTAGAGTTTCGCTGATTTGGGAACGGGAGCGAGCGCCTCTTGGACAACTGTTAGTTTTTTTTACATGATTGAGTTCCCGACTTTCTTCTATAATCACTTTCAAACATAATCACATTAAACAATATTTATCTATATACCTTAACTCCTAATCAATATTTTATCTAAGGTTGAGCTTGAACGTTGTTATATTTTTTTAATAATAAGTGGCTTTCTTCTATTATTACTTTCAAACATATTCACATTAAACAATATTTATCTATATACCTTAACTCATAATCAACATTTTATCTAAGATTGAGCTTGAAAATTGTTATATTTTTTAATAAGTGACTTTCTTCTATTTTCACTTTCAAACATAATCACATTAAACAATATTTATCTAAATATCTTAACTCCTAATCAACATTTGATCTAAGATTGAGCTTGAACATTGTTATATTTTTTATTAATAAGTGGCTTTCTTCTATCATCACTTTCAAACATAATCACATTAAACAATATTTATCTATATACCTTAACTCCTAATCAGTATTTTATCTAATATTGAGCTTGAACATTGTTATATTTTTTTAATAAAAAGTGGCTTTCTTCTATTATCACTTTCAAGAATAATCACATTAAACAATATTTATCTATATACCTTAACTCCTAATCAACAATTTATCTAAGATTGAGCTTGAACATTGTTATATTTTTTAATAAGTGGCTTTCTTCTCTTATCACTTTCAAAAATAATCACATTAAACAATATTTATCTATATACCTTAACTCATAATCAACATTTTATTTAAGATTGAGCTTGAACATAGTTATTTGTTTTAGTAATAAGTGGCTTTCTTCTATCATCACTTTCAAACATAATCACATTAAACTATATTTATCTATATACCTTAACTCCTAATCAACATTTTATCTAAGATTGAGCTTGAACATTGTTAATTTTTTTTAATAATAAGTGGTTTTCTTCTATTATCACTTTCAAACATAATCACATTAAACAATATTTATCTATATACCATAACTCCTAATCAACATTTTATCTAAGATTGAGCTTGAACATTGTTATAATTTTTTTAATAATAAGTGGCTTTCTTCTATTATCACTTTCAAACATAATCACATTAAACAATATTTATCTATATACCTGAACTCATAATCAACATTTTATCTAGATTGAGTTTGAACATTGTTATATTTTTTTATAATAAGTGGCTTTCTTCTATTATCACTTTCAAACATAATCACATTAAACAATATTTTTCTATATACCTTAACTCCTAATCAACATTTTATCTAAGATTGAGCTTAAACATTATATTGTCACTTTCATCATTATTGTTTATCCTTCACTTGCCACTTAATTTCATCATTCTTCGACCTTGTGGCACTGCTCTAGTAATTAAATGGGTGAGATTTTTTTTCCCTCCATAATTTCAGGTATGCGAATGATATGCGATTTATCGCACATTATTCATCTTGCTGCAAATAAAGGTTGTCATATTGCGTTTTTCGACTCTCAATTAATAAATGACAATTGTTTTACGGAAAAGGTCACCTCTTCTCCGAAACGTCCCCTCAGTCTTCGGCGCATTAAAAACAATTATTATATTTTACGTATATTATTTTAAACAGATATGCGAAATAGAATGCAATTTATTGTCAATACGTTATGCGAATGAAATGCAATTCCTCGCATTTTGTTCGCAGCTCTGCGAATTTGAAGTGTTGCCTCTTCTCCGAAAGTCCCCTCAGCCAGCGCATTAAAAATAATTATTTGTATTTAACGTATATTTCTTTAAACAAATATGCGAAACAGAATGCAATTTACGTTGTGCGAATGAAGTGCAATTCATCTCATTTTGTTCGCAGTTCTTTGAATAGTCGCCTCTTCTCCGAAACGTCCCGCTTAGGCGCATAATAATGGCGCACTTATCAAGGAGGAGATATCTTCTTGAGTATATCTTCTTTAACCAGATATGAGAAATCATTTATGCCAATACGTTGAGCGAATGAAGTGCGATTCATCCCATTTTGTTCGCAGTTCTGTGAATTTGAAGAGTCGCCTCCTCTCCGAAATATCCCCTCAGTCTTCGGTGCATTAAAAATAATTATTTCTATTTATGTATATTTATTTAACCAGATATGCGAAATAGAATGCAATTTATTGTCAATACATTATGCGAATGAATTGCGATTCATCCCATTTTGTTCGCAGTTCTGCGAATTTGAAAAGTCGCCTCTTCTCCAAAACGTCCCCTTAGTCTTCGGCAAATTAATAACGACACGCCTTACAAAGAAGATGGATATCTTCTTGAGTCTTCTATAAAGGTAGCTGAGATGAGACAATTGAATTAGGATCAGGACCATTTTCTCAAGAATTCTTTAACTCTCGATTTTCCTCAACCTGTTACCGCAGGTTGAGGAAAATCGAGGGTTAAAGAATTGAGAGAAGGGTCTTGATCCTCCTAGTGTCTTTGAGGGCTTCCTTTCTTTCACCGTTGTAGGCTCCCCAATCTAGTATCCCCAGGAAGCCAATGCACTCGCCCTGGAGATCCCACGTCTGCCCAGGCACATGGTCACCTGACATAAAAACATTGGAGACTGGAAAAGTTGATGGCGACCATGTGTTTGGGAAGACGTGGAATCTCCGGCGAATTGCTTTGTCTTCCGGGGTTTACTAGATTGAGGCGCCTACGACGGCGAAAGGGAGCACTCCTTGAAAGACAAAGGTGCTTGGTCTTCTGGGTATACTAGATTGAGACTTTAAAATGTTCATCGAATGTCAAACCAGTGATATAAATCTCGTTTTCTATTTCCTTCAACCTCTGTACAAAATCCACTCGCTGCGAGATATAAAAACGGATATTGAAAGTCAAACAAGGGATGGCGAATTCGTTCAACTCGCAGACTAATCCCTTCTAACACTAGTTGAGTGCCATTAACTCTGAAAGTATACTTTTCACAAACAATGACGAAAAAACCTCATACCTCCTCTGCAAAGACCCCCAGACTCCTCAGCCCAATTCCACTGCTCATCCTCAGCCGGCAAAGGCTAGGAAAGGCCATAAATGTAGTGAGCCATCGGATAACGACGAAGGTGAGAAAATACTGACGAACTTGACCTCTCCAAGTGTAGTTCATAGTGAGAACTAGCACGGGGTAAAGTAGTAGTTGAGTCGATGTAAAGTAGTTGAGTCGATGTAAAATTGCAACATACATACGTCGAATATGAATTGCCGATTTAGTTTATAATTTATTTTGTAAAAACTTAGTCGATGTAAAGTAGTTGAATCGATGTAAAATTGCGACATACATATGTTGCATATTATTCACTGAATTGGTGCATAATTAATTATAATATTTTTTTTTTTTGAAAGTTCTTTGTGTGTGAATAAAATATAAATTGAAGACTACGTCGCATTTATTCACAGAATTGGTGAATAATTAATTATAATATTTATTTTTTGGAAATTTCTTTGTCTGTGAATTAAATATAAATTGAAGACTACTATTAGATTAATGAACCTGCGATTATTAGTTCGAAACAATTTCGCATAAAAACCTCATAACACTAGTACTATAACGAATAAAATATACTTTTTATGTTTGTTTTTGTAAATTTTCTATTCTGCGACATACGAAATTGTGACATACGAACGTCGCATATTAGTCCCTGAGTTGGTAAATTAATATAAAATTAATTTTTGAAAGGTTTTTGGTCTGTGACTAAATTACTAATAAATTGATGACTACTACTATTAGGCCAATGAACATGCGATTATTACTCGAAACAATTTCGCATAAAAACCGCATGACACTCGTACAATAACGACTAAAATATATTTTTTAGTCTTTTTTTTGTAAATTTTCTATTCTGCAACGTACAAAATTGCGACATACAAACGTCGCATATTTTTCGAAGAGTGGGTAAATAACAATTCTTTGGAAAATTCTTGTTCTTTGACTAAATTAATAACAAATTGAACAAAACTATTAGGTGAAAAAAGCGGTGCGTAACACTTTTCGAAATGTGTTCTCATATTGATACATAATGCGAGCTTTATATGGATATGTGATTCGTAAATATGCGAAAACAATACGCGTAATCGATAGTTATCTAGCCTTATAGATTGGGATATGTGAATCTTAAATTATGCGAACATATGCCGCATACTCCTAAATGATGCGTTTGATTGATATGGCCTGGATATGTGATTAAAAAATATAAATTACTTTTATTGTTTTCATTACGTTATGCGAAGACAATGTGATTTATCGCACTTTGTTCACAGTTCTGCGAATTTTCTTTCAATAATATTTTCCCTTCGAATATTGTCGCTGATTTTGATGGGAAAACTCTGTTAACGGACATTAGGTTTAATTGTCCATGCAACATATTGTTTTGTTTTGACGAATGAATCATGATTAAACACATACTTGACAAAAGAAAAATAATCTTTATTATTACTGCAGTTAGTCCAACAAAATAAGCCAAACAACATTTAATTAGATGTCTAGTGGATTATAAGGGTCGAGAACGATGACTTCCACCTTTGGTGGTGGCTGATGGATCTGAACATCACCGTCATCGTCTATTTCTTCCTCCCAGATTGGGTCGTTAACCGAAGCACCAGGTCCGCCCTCCAAATCGATCGCCGCTGCGTTGCGCTCGGTAAAAACCTCATAACACTCACCATACCAAGGGAATCCTTCCGAACGGAAAAATGCTTGAGTGTCTGTCTCCTGTGTAGTAAATTTAAATCTTTTTAGTTTATTATGGCCGCGTCACAAAAATGCATGCTTGAACAAACTAAAATAAACAAATTAATGCAATTTAACTCCTCCCCCACATACACCCAGTACATGTGGTTAACCCTAGCAAAGCTTGTATGACGACACAAGAGGACGCCTGGAATCCTCAGTAAAGCAGAAATTTATCGAAATAATTTCTGAGCCGCTGAATCTTTCGCCGGACTTGGGCAATAGTAAACTCCCTCTTAAATGCATAACTAAGGCATTGGTTCAGGACTATTGAAATTTCTGCCCACAAGGAATTGAACACATGGCCTTGGTGTATGTCTACCTTCTGACGACACCATTTGAAAAAAACTTGGTAGAAAATACGTTCCTCCTCCGCTGTCCAGTCCATGCCACGGAAGCGGATCATGATCTTTTCATCGGGTGAAATCCTTTCCATTTTTTTTTT